>JAECUM010015333.1:0-68454 GCA_016617855.1 Megalonaias nervosa | reverse complement strand
ATAAAAATAATTCTGTTTCTCAAAACCTTATAAAAAAGACTCCTGAGACACAATACGATTACCATGATGTAGGTCCTAAGTTTGCTTCCAGACCTTAATAAAAGTTAAAAGGTTATGTCGACATGTTTACAAATATTATCATAAAGTACCACCCACATCCGCCGACAACGGTAGCTATCTGAACATTTTAGAAATGATCATTAGCTTAAAATAAACCTACGTAGATAAAACACACAATACAGATATACATACCATCATGACTAGAAGATTTGATCTTAATGTGAGTTTGCTACCAGTCGCAAAGAGCTGAATTCTCGCCACAAAGATACTGAATAAAATGGTTAAGGGAGTCGCCCAAATAAAGATGAACCAATAACTCGAAACGAGGACATTTCATGGAATTCAGACTAACCTGGCATCTGTAACCCGAAGCCTACGGTCTGGTACCACAACACCAAATTATTTGTTTTCAGAGCCACTGATGAACAGACAAATGCAGTGGGGAGATATTACGCTAGAAAGTGACGACAATGGAGAGGAGTATTTAAAATTCAATGAAAGAAAAAAAAGGAACGGTATCAGCGGTCATCTACATTGTAATCCAAGGAAATTATCTAGATAAAGAATGTCCAGAAAGATCCCCTGTTCTAGCCAACATAATTTATGATAGTCGATGGCCTCTATACATTAACACCCCAGAATTACCATATAACCTTTGGATATATATCACATAATGAAAACAATAATGAAAACAATATATGAAAACTGGAATGAACGAAGAAAAACAAACCTCAGCGTATGCACCAAACCTCTACGTAAAGGTGTTTATCCAACTACACTTATTCAATTAACTGGACATAAAAATATAAACTGAATGAATGACTATACAGTTGTCACAATCGAACATTACAAACGTCTGAACAGTTCACTTGCTGATCCCAATCCCAGTTGTAGCGCCAATAGCACACATCACAAAGAAACATTTCACGATGTAAATTATCCAATCTTTCACGATGTCAATAATCCAATCTTCGCATACTACTCAGAAAATCATTTAAAATTTCAGAGTGTCGTAAAGTGGCCTTGGGAATTTTTCCGGAGCAAACACAAGTGGCGGAACATTCAATTTATCCTTTAATATTGCTGTGGATCCAAATTCGTCGAGTAAATCAGATGATATATTTATAAACATTTGCAACATAAACATGGACACATCATGGAGAACAACAACTCATAATTAGAACTGAAATTCAGAAGAATTATTTCTTGTTACAATGTTGTTGAAACCCAGAAAGGTCCAAGTCTACAAAATGTTGTATGAACTAATTTTGATATTGTCTCCGATATAAATTTCGAATGCAAGTTTTTCAAGTATCATTCAAAATTCTTCTCTGCTTTTTCACTTTGTTGTAGGAGACTGTTCTTTTGATTCCGTTTGATATTCTGGATATATTCTCTCTTTGGAAAACTTCTAAAACAGTTCTACACATCCTGTTGGACAGTTTACTTGTTTTTCGATATGATCCTTGTCTTTATGTCACACAGTCTGATTGCCAGCAACTTCATTTTGTATTTGCGTAGTAAGGTTCCGGACATCCCTTTTAAAATTATTCGTTTTTCCCCCATTTCCTAATGCAGACTTGCACGTATGTTTGATTTGGTGTAATAAATCAGTATGGAATACTAGCGTTTTCCTCACTGCTTTGCTTGAGAAATGACGCAAAGTTTTCTAGTTTTTGTCCTTGGTGTATCAAATGTTTATCATTGGCTATTTGATTTTCCATTGCTCTGCACCATCTTTTCCTATACTTTTCAGCCTTCCGTTTTAGGACCTCTAACTGCTGTGTAAGAAGTATATTATCCCTGTTGCACTTCTTAGATTTTGTTTTCCTTCTTCATAATTTGCATCTTTTGACATGAACGACCTTTTCCATTCCGTTCATTCTTAGTTGGTGAAGCAGGTGTTAATATTTGCTGCATATTCGTAAGCTTTGCTTGGTATTTTTTCTTTTGAATTCTCAATCTTTTCCTTGCGGAACGTAGTTCCTTGTTTGTCATGTCCTGCGGAAGGTTTTTGTTTCCTTTGTTATTTTGGTACCTTTTCTTTTCATTGCCTAGATATGCTTGCCTACTTTCTTGATTCTGATTTGATCTCTATTTTGTCTCAATTTTCTTTAGCGTTCTGCATTGGACATCGCCATCTTATATGTGAACATATTTTATCAACATTACAATAACATTACATGGCATAACATTCACATTTATTTTCACTTAATATTATTACTAGTATAACTTGGAATGTACTAAGAATGATTCATATGGTTTAAAATATTTTTAAAAATACGAAACAACAAAAATTAAACCTAATTCTAATTAAAGAGTAACATTAAAATCTCTCTCTGTAACGAACATTCTAATAAAACACTTGCACTTCTCATATAAGTTAGAAATGGATGAACTTAAGTAATTAGTTTCGCACAAAATAATATATACTTAAATTGCATAAATTGGGCACAATCTATCTCAAAATATTATATCAAAGTAGTCCTTCCTGTAACATAAACATAGTTTATTTAATGGTATATATATATATATATATATATATATATATATATATATATATATATATATATATATATATATATAATGTTTCATCCAAACTGTAAATGTTCAAGTTTTTAATCAACTATAGTGCATTTTCTATTTCTTTCATTGGGTGTTTCTATATTCTCTCAAGCTGTCTTTCCTACAACAAATATTGTCATTCCTGTAACGAAAATATCTTTTACAGGATGAAATGTTACAGAAAGGACACGTAACATAAAAACACTTGGATGAACTACTGACTGCTCCCTCAAAATAAAAACTGAAGTGGCATTAAGATCATATTTCAAAACACTATGGTAAATGTCAAATATCAATAAAGTGTAAGTTTGTGTTATCCATGTTACCGGTAGGAAAATTTTTGTATATACTAGGAGAAGTAAACTTACCAGTTGTTAAAAAATATTTTTCTTGATTTGCTGCTCAAACCACATGCCTCAGTCAAAGACAGGAATGTATCCAAGGGGAATTACAGGAATTTTCATTACCTGCAACTGTAGGCATCTACTATTATTTTGGTTATTTATAATATTGTTATGAGATAGACATAAAGAGCATAGACATATGAAACAGGCTTCAAAACTAATGACTATTTTCTTTATAATCAAGTTCTGTTAGTATTTTAATGTGTAACATATGCAATTTGTATAATAATCAATGAAAATGGAATTTAATTTGTAATGAAACTTTTATTTGTTAATATATTAGCAAATGCTTAAAGGGACACAGTAAATGCAAGAGTAATATGATGAAAATGTAAACATTATCATGTAAATCTTATATAAATTTAACCTTTATTGTCGATATTTAGCAACATTATGACGTACAGTATTATATTTAAATCAAATTTATATATTTCCTATTCTTGTATGCTTTCACGATGATGACACGATTATTGACATATTTTCATATTGACTCATAAAACGTATGCTGCATTACATTTATTATATCGATGTGATTCGTCTTATTCGAAAATTTGTTGCAATTAGCATCCGGAACCATACCATCTTATAATAAACTTAATTAGCAGTTGTACATGTTCCAGAACTTTATTTATAATGGATTTTAAGAACATTTACAAAATTATCAATATAAATAAATGTTATATTACCCAGTTCTGTCATGGTCGTTTTGCTGATCTTATCCTTTTTGCATCCGGAACTATACTATCTCATAATAAACCTAATTAGCAGTTATATATGTTCCAGAACTTTATTTATAATGGATTTCAAGAACATTTACAAAATTATCAATTTAAATAGATGTTATCAGTATAAATAAATGTTATATTACCCAGTTCTGTCATGGTCTTTTTGCTGATTTTACCCTTTTGCATGTATTCTTACACTGCTACTACAAAAGACTCAGAGTACATAATCGTTTGAAAGAGATTGTGTAACTGTAGTCTATGAAACATAAATTAACTTGCTTGCTGAAGGTAACGGCTAAGCCATACTTTTTAGCTGTCTATATCAAAATGGATATATAATCATTTAACCATATTCATCTACATTTATTTCCTATTTTGAACTTCCTGTCTTTGAATGTGAACCTTGGCAGAACAATTAAACATGAACGACTTTAAGTTGAAGTCGGCAAAGGAATGAAAAAGCCTGCTTTTTCGCATTTTTATCTAAAGAAAGCCTAGAAAATAAAGACATAAATATGTGAAAGTAGCAGATTCACTCATCATCGTTCACAGAAGTTCCGTACAAAAGATAATCATTTCTATTTTGTTTTGAACAGCATTTAAACACCAAACAGCATCTACATTCTTACAGTTGATGGAATATTTGTTTATTTGGATGTTATACAAGATGCATTGCTTTTTGTGGGGGTGGGGTGGGGGTGGTAACATTACCTTTGTAAACTAGCGCACTTGAAAGAAAACAATGCATAATTAGATTAAATGCCCTTGTAAGTCTGTACAAAATAGTCATTAACTACTGTTTCGAGATGTCTGAATGTTCTCGCTGAAAAAATATCAATTATAAAAAGAGACATTACACTTTTACTAAAACATTCCAATCTGTTCAATAAATAACGAAAACAAATTGGCACGTAGGAAAAGGGACTAACAAAATTGTTCAGTAAACAGCTGTAACTCGAAACAGAAGCTTAAGAAACTGTAATTAAGCTGTCATCAAGATAGTTTTCATTTCTTTACGTCCTATACTGTAATTAAGCTATCAAGATAGAGCTTTCATTTCTTTACGTCAAATTCTTTTAAGAAACTGTAATTAAGCTATCAAGATAGTTTTCATTTCTTTACGTCCTATACTTTTGATTTGCTGCAATTTTCCGCCGCTATTTGAGTGACAGCGCCATTGATTGATAATATTTATTACCTGCATTATGTGTACTCGTGTGACCAAGCCTCTTGATTGAATTATTTCAATCGAATTTTGATAACTTGCAGTGCACACTATGGTCAAATTTTATTTGATGTATATAGAGACAGCTTATCAGTTGCTATAACAGTTTAAATTTTATTTGATGTATATAGAGACAGCTTATCAGTTGCTATAACAGTTTGCTCACACTTACAGCATGCAGCAATGTTTCTCAATGAAAATATTTGTAGTTCTGAGGAATCTTTATACAAATATGCGGTTGGAATGGAAATATGAACACAAAAATTGAGAATAGTGTATTAATCTCACTTTGAAATCATAATAAACTAGTGGGAATAGTATCTTAGTTTCTCTATAGAACAGTTGTGTCGAAATGAAATTTTGTGTTATATCCAGCTGGAATTAAATACTGTACAAATGTTATGGATAATACCAATATTTTTCTTTACATTCCATTTTCAATATTCTTCAATAATACAGCTGTTCCTTTGATATATATTAGTTTCTTGTTTTAGCTACGCGAATTTTTTTTTTTTTTTTTTTAAAATCAAAGTACCGCCGAGTCTGCATGAAAGAATTCCTAATATTAGCCATTATAAAACATTAATTCCAGTTTCTTGAGGACACGACTATCTGATTTTTGTGATAATGAAGATGTTGCTGACGATGATGACAATCCTTTAAAGTACGGATTGCTTTTATTTTCGTTTCATTTATTAAAAGACAGCGGGGCCCTGGTGGCCGAGGGCTCAAAACACTAGTCTCGGACTCGACCAATGTGGGTACGTGAGAAAGGTTGCCAATAGCTTCCTGTTGGTAGGTGGTTCTCACCAAATTTTCTCCACATATTCCTCTACCAGCTATTCTGACCGCCATATATTGCATATCATGCTCTGACAAATGACAATAACTCAAAACAAAGACATTAAAAGACAGATGCTATTACTATAATGCGCGGAAATGTTGACATCGTCGCATGTAAACACGAAAAAAATTATACGTACAAACCAGAACGTATGAAAAAGAACTTAGCCTACTTTCAACATCTTGATTTCTCTCTTTACTAACATTAACATATTCTACATCATATTGGCATACTGCTCTGTATCTACAATTCTGACCTTGACAGACCATATATAAAGGCTATTTTTTCTGCAGTAGGTTTTGACGGAACGTAATTAAAATTGATGACTTTATTCCTCGCTTGTTTACATTTTTCGGGATGATCAACGAAGTAAAGTGTATCATACACATATCATTGTTTACGTTTTGTGTTACAGAGAACAAATACGATTTCAAATAGAGAATGACCCGCCGCTATATGGTATATATTCTAATGTCAGGGCGCATCTTAAATTTACATTCTCTCTCTCTCTCTATCTCTCTCTCTCTCTCTCTCTGGCTCTCGCTATCCAGAAACATACGAAATACTTGCCACTTAAGGTTGCCTGTTACTTGCCGTAAAGTTATCTAAACTTGTAAGTGAAACTTAGGGGCAAAAAAACGAACGTAATTCTCTTTAATGAAATACCAGTAATCTGATACAAATGTCGTACATAAAAAGTTAAGAACATCTTGAGCGTGCAACAGTTTGTGAAATGGCACCCTGGACAACGCTAGTTGGACAAAATCAAGATTCTTAGAAGACCAGTACATTCCCAGATCGGAAATTTATATGAACATTTAATTCTTTTGTGGTTTAGCAAAACCTTCGACGATTATTTTGGATTTAATTCATAACAGTGCGAATTCCTCTTATGAAACTTATCGGTTTTGCTTCTTTCTGTTACTTAGTTTATAATCACTGAATCACCATATGAATTAATAAACGACACAATCAGTTTAACTGAAATACACTAATGCTTCTCTCTCTCTCTCTCTCTCTCTCTCTATTGTTTACTTGCATTGTCTATCATCAATAGTAAACGTATGTGGCTGACGCTTTTCCCACATCCCGATGGAAGGATTGCAAATGCATCATTCGCATCAGTTATTAATTTTATTGTCTCGAACTGATTTTCTTTTACGTTAAAGAAATATCCCTTTTATTGAAATACTTCGTTGACAAGATCTTCCCCGTTTCCTTCTTTACTCGCCATTGCTGTACGACTCTGTTGTACATGTACCAGAACCTTCTTTCCAATCTTAAAGAAACATAAAATAGAAAATTTTAAATCAGAGGAAGGTACTGCCAAGGGACCAGTTAACGCCTTCACATCACCGGCTCATATGCGTTTTCTTTTTTGAGTTTCATGTTTGAAAATATTTTTCAAGGCTATTTTCCTTCAATCCAGTGAATAAATAATTTCCAGCTATAAAGACACATAAACATTACTGGTGAACCCCTGTGACCTAGATTTGATTATGTCAGCATCGTAGAGGGTTCACATTATTCCATAAATGTCACTTCTGTATGTCTATTATCCTCTATAACAAAGAATGTGATATGGGGCCGCCGATCCATGCAAACATTGCTACTAAAACGTTGCATAAGCTTTTATTCATCTATAAATATATCGTCCAAGGAATAAAGTATCAACTTTAACGCCATTGTGTGTAATATACACATGAAAGTCTCTCGATGGTGTATGCCCTCACCAATAAATGAAGTAGTGTTCCCATACGAAGGTAACTTGGGTCACAAGTAGTTTCTAGTACAGGGGGCATCTCAAGATCTTTAATTATAGATGGGATGTAACTCAGTACCAAATAAAAAAGCTGATTATTCACCGTTGTCTTAAATTCATAACACACACACACACACACACACACACACACACACACACACAATATATATATATATATATATATATATATATATATATATATATATATATATATATATCCACCAAACCTTTTACTAGAGTTAATATTAGTGGTGACTATACTTGATATTTATTTGATGCGAGTAAATTTAGAAATAAAATTCAGCATTGACTTGTCATTACAAAAATATCACACCTTTGAGGCAACTAGAAGAGTGATATACAAATTATACTGTAATAAAGTTGGAGTATGCGCCTTTCTTAGAGTTTTGTGTGATTACTTGTTTGATTATGAGAAGTAGGTGCTGGGAATATATTCCTCAGCCTGAAATATTTAGCCAATTATTAGGAACAAACACCACGAAGTGAAGTGTTAGTGAGTTTCCATGATACCATGATTTACTGTTGGCGATGC
The DNA here is from genome assembly GCA_016617855.1 of Megalonaias nervosa. Lineage (NCBI taxonomy): Eukaryota > Metazoa > Mollusca > Bivalvia > Unionida > Unionidae > Megalonaias > Megalonaias nervosa. Next base: position 60,316 of record JAECUM010015333.1, on the reverse strand, counting down.
CATGATTTACTGTTGTCCCTGGAGTTCCATAGTCCCCATTAAAATCTAGTTGTGTACATTCATCGTGCTATTCCAGGTGCAGTATTTAAGATTGGAGACTGGTATATTATGGAATAAACGAGAAGGGACTATTCCGTCGTCGGTAGGCGCCGTTCATTGATGCCATGGTGGTAAATGTGACGCAATTTTACATGCGAAAGGTGGCTTAAAACCATGATTTGATTGGCCTAAGGTGGCGTATTAAAAATAGTTCCAGTATTAGGGAGAGTAGTATAGTTTTACGGGGTGAAATGCTGACGGTACGTTAAGGAAAGTTAATAAAGAGAAATCATACAGATATGCGGTTGATAGACTATTGGGCAGTTGTGAGATCTGTAGTCTTGTATTAATTGGAGCAACATTATTATAGAATAGACACGTTGGACCTTTTAGTTTACAACAGTAGTTGTATAGAAGTCTTTGGAATTAAGGGGAAACTTACGACTTCTAGCGGAAACAAGCCAGGGTTTGACACCGCTCGGTCAAGTAAAACCCCTGGATTGTTACAAGAAAATTTCTGCTGGCAGCGGTGGCATGTTTGCATAGTTCTGTGATAGTTGTAAGTTATATGGTTTGATTATGCTTAGTACAGACTATTCGTTCGCAACTAGAAAGACAGTCATATAATGTTTTAAAAAATAATACAGATAGACAGCCTTTAAAAATTTCATTTTGGTCTCGCGACGTTTCGTGTGTGAAGGTAGATATATTCGTTTACTCCTTAGAATAATGCTCAATTTGGTTATGACTTGTAATCGGGTTACATATGTTTATCTAGAATGTAATGTTGCTATGATACAAAAAAAGTATACGGTTTGGAGGGTGCTGGGTTTTAATGAAGGAGCGTGTTACATTTTCTACATCTGGTAGATCGAGCACAGCAAACGATTGATTTTTCTGCAACCAACTAATCTCAGATTGTCAAAACAATTTGACCGTGAAATATTCTGCATGACAGTTTCATGAATTTGGCTGCAAAATCGTAAATTAACTAAATAAGACTCTTTTTAAAAGGGGGGGGGGCATTTGACTACGTGCCCATCCCACCGCCGTTCTATTAAGCTTCTATAAATTGAGATTTGACCAAAGTCAGCATTCACCCCACTTTTTTTTTTAATTAAAATCCCATAATGACGGTTTTGAGTAACCTGCTCCGTTTGTAGTAATTTTAAAAGCTGAGACTTTATTTATTAAATCTATAAAGCTGTATCTTTATTCAGGCTTGCATATTAATAGTCGCCATTGAAAGTTAAACTCGCTTTGGCTATGTACACACCTCTATTCCCCTGTTTTACCTAATACGTTGATAAGCTTAATGCTAAATTTATCGAAATCGCATAACAGATTTGGCAATAAGAATAATAACAATAACAACAATACCTTTACATCTGTTTGCTCCTGATTTGGAGAATTTAAACTTAATACTTTTAGTTTATTAAATTCCGTAACAGATTCGCCAATAAGAATAATAACAACAATCATAACAACAACAAAATATACCTCTACATCTGTTTGCACCCGATCTGAATAGCAATTGGTAACTGGGAACAATTTCGTACAAAGTAATAATATTGTACATCGCGACAGGCAAGTAGGAAATACTGAAGGGGAATTATTATAAGTTAGTATAATGGCTACAGGCAGAGATACACATAACTCGTTAATCGATACGCCCTTTCCAGAGTCTGTTCATTAGCGACTCTTCTTGCCATTGACGCCTTTTGATGAGAGGCAGGGAAAACTTGTGAACATAGTGATGTTCAGTTCCTGTGACCTCGACTCCGTGCGAGGACGATAATTTTGATGGCAATGCACGTGCTTCGTTGCCAGGTCTTAAGATTCGAGGATCAAAACCATTATGGCGGATGCGCCTGAGAACGTGAGGTCGGACAGTTACAATCGAACCACGTATCCAGTTCCCAAGAGAGCGATTAGTTCGCCTACTGAGAGCCTGGTCAAGACTATAGACACCCTCATTACAGAGAAGTTAGACAAATCAGGCACAACCATGGACCATTTAAGAGAAAGATCGGTGGAGAGCCGCAGTAATATAAAAGATAGAAAAGAGAAAGACGCCTGGAAAAACAGAGTTTAGTTCTCGATCTCGAACTCGAACTAAGGTAACAGTTAATGTAGACTATATTACACATTTCGAAGACTGTGCATTGATTAATGATAAGAGCGAAACTAAAAAGGGGTTGCGCTTGGCTGCATATTTAAAGATGCCCTCCAAGTTTTAACAGATCTCCAGCTCCAGCCCGGTCAGGTCGAATTTGAGGAGCTGAAAGCTTCCTTGGAAGCTCGATTTGCGCCTCGCAACCAAGATGAGTACTACATGACACAGCTGTTTTCAGGATTTGGGGGAAACGCTCCGTGAATTGGGCCAAACAATACAAAGACTGGTTTTGCTGGCATATCCCGGTTGCCCACCTGATATTCGCGATAGGCTTGCTAAAGACCATTAGGGGCAGTCCAGGATGAAAACCTGAAACTTGAAATTTGGCGTCATCGCCGTAGCAGTTTGCAAGAAGCCATCAGAGTATGGGTCGAATGGGAGGCTGTCTTGCGTGCCGGTGTAAAACAAAAGCCAGTATTTTCTGCTTATGGAATTTATGAAGTGTCTGAAGAAGGTGTGAGGAGAGTACAGATGATAAAACTAATTGAACAGCTCGAAGCAAAGGCAGAACAAGTAATGGAACAAAATAAGACGCTGAAAGAAGATCAGGAAAGAATAAATCGTTGGCACCAGTCGAAATATAAGCAACATGATACAAGGCAATCATGGGGTCCAATGTTGGAATTGCAATGGTATCGGTCATTACCGCAGTGAATCCACCAAGCCTTTAAATAAAGACAACGAACAGTGGAGAAAGAGACCAACGTAAGGGAGACTCTTAAAAATATAGTATAGTTAAGAATATAGTAAGTAGAGAAATCCCAAGCCTGTACGTTATCTAAACGAAGAACCGGGACAGTGCACGCAATGTCTTGTTAACGAAATAGAGCTCGCTCTGCTAGCTGACAAAGGCGCTGATGTTTCTATCATCAGAAAGCGGCGGTATGAGGCACTTAGTCATCGAAAGCCAAAACTCAGCACTGTGGATAGCCAATTCATCAGTGCTTCTAGTGACAAAATTGAAATTTACGGGCAGACTGAATTTTCGATTATATGAAAAGGCTTCAAAAGGCAACAGGTTTTCGTCGTAGCTGACATTAGGCCCGATGGAATGATTGGCTTATATTTTATTTGTCTGCATAAGTACGGCATTAGCATTACACAGTGTACACTGCAAATGCAGGGACTAAAGCTCCCATGCCATTTTGCGGGGTCTTTGGGCTGTCGTCGTATCTCCTTGGCTGAAAACATCAGGGTCTCGGCGGAAAGGGAAGTTGTCACGCGAGGTTGGATGGCGAATGTTGGTTGTGGGAAGCTAGCTACCCAGTCAGTTCCAGAGCCTATATCATTGTTTGGGCATGAAACGAAAATCCTCGTCGCGCGAGCAGTTGTTAAGACGATGGACGGAACAGTGCCAATACGGTTGCTAAACTCGACTAAAGAGGTGGTAAACTTACAGGCTGGTGTTTGTTTTGCTAATGCTAGTGCAGCCCTATCGACACAAAATGTCGACCATTCCAGACAGGATTTGAACAGCAGTCTACCTTTATATCTGTCGGAGTTTATTGAAAGATCAAGCAGCCATCTGACTCCTGATCAGGCAGCCGCCCCAAGTAAACAGTTAAGTGAATTTTACTCGGCGTTTGCTAATGATGATGACTTGGGGAGAACACATTTTATCAAACTCTGACAAGAAAGGGAATGCCACGTCAATTCAAGTTCCACCCAGAAGATTACCGTTTTATCTCCGAGAGGAGACTGACATACAAGTCGGCGACATGCTGAAAAAAGGGAGTTATAGAACCGTCAGTAAGCTCTTGGGCTGCCCCAGTGGTACTAGTAGCCAAAAGGTATGGGAAGAAGAGGGTTTTGCGTCGACTATATGGCGCAAAATTCGGTCATAAAGAAGGATGCGCACCCTCTTCCTGGCATCGATGATAGTCTCGATTCAGTGTCGGGCATGAACTGGTTACCAACATTAGATTTGATGTCCGGGTACTGGCAAGTAGAAACTGAGCAGGCTGATCGACCTAAGACAAAGTTGGCAACGAGAAGGGGTCTCTATCCATTTAAAGTCATGTCGTTTGGTTTATGCAGCGCACCCGGGGCCTTTGGGCGACCAATAGAAGCCGTCCTAGCCGGGTTGCAATATGAAGTTTGCCTGATTTATCTAGACAAAGTGGTGGTGTTATGAAGCACGTTCGAACAGTTGCTTAAAAGACATGCACGGGTCTTTCCCCGGCTTCCAAGGGCCGGTCAAAGTCTGAAACCCAGCAAACGTACTCTCTGTGCGCCAGAGGTTCGGTACTTTGGTCATACTATTTCAGGGCAGGAGTTGCCACTGATCCTGAGAAAGTAGCTGTTGTTATGAACTGTCCCACTCCAAAATCAGTTGCCACAGTGCAGAGGTTCCTTGGGTTTTGTAATTATTATCGGAGATAAGTAGGAAATTTTGGTGAAATTGCAGCTCCCCTACACCAGCTAACGACAAGAACTCCGTTTTCTGCTGGTCAGATGAGCATCAGGCGGCATTCGAACTACATTAAGCGCTTGCCTCTGCATCAGTGTTGGCTTTACATGACATCAACCGCCCCTTTATACTGGACACTGATGCGAGTGGTGAAGCCATAGGAGCTGTCCTGTCCCAGAACATTGATGGAAAAGAAAGAGTAGTAGTTTACGCTAGTCGGTGACTGGACAGAACAGAACGCCAGTATTGTGTCACTCCTTGTGAGCTACATTTTATTCGGCATTTTAAGACCTATCTTTACGACAGAAATTTCTAGGTACGCACTGATAATAGCAGCCTACGGTGCTTCATGAGCTTCAAAGAGCCCGAGGGGCAGTTGTCAAGATGTTTTTGTGATAGAACATCGCCCTGGAACTCGACATGCAATTGCTGATGGTTTGAGTCGCTTACCTTGCAATGGTTGCAAATATTGTAGTAAGCGTAACGTGTCGTTCTCTACTATACGGCTGGACAATGGGATACATTTTGGAGAGATACAGAACGAGATACTACTTTATCACGAGTAATTAGTTGGGTGGAGGCACGGCAACGCCCCTCCTGGGAAGAAGTATCTGGGGATAGTGCAGATGTTAAGGCGTTATAGGGGCATACAAATTATTAGAGATGTCAGACGAGATGCTTGTGAAGAGTTTGGCTAGATCATTCCGGTAAGCCAGTTAAAAGTTTCATCGTCATACTATACAGCTGGCGGCCAGAAGCTTTAAAGCAATGCCATGATGGAGCTGCCAGGGGGACATTTAGGTGTCGACAAAACCCTCAGTAAATTGCGCCAACGTTACTATTGACTCGGTATGAGAAATGATATTCGTGAGTATTGTGTGATATGCTCCGTTTGCGCTCAGCAAAAAGGTCCCAACCAGAAGCTCCGAGTTAAGCTTCAGGGCATAACGGCTGGGAAAGCAGGAGAGCTCGTTGCCCTCCATATTCTGTGACCTCTTACAAAGACGGAGAAAGGAAATGCATGCATCCTTGTAATTGGAGATCATTGCACTAAGTGGATTGACACGGTGCCTTTGCGTAATATTGAAGCCACCATGGTTGCAAAAGCGCTTACGAATAATTTTATTTGTAGATTTGGCGTGCCTCGTGTGCTGTTATCTGACCAAGGCCGACAATCTGAAAGTGCCGTTTTCAAAGAGCTTTGTGTACTATTAGGAATTAAGAAGATGCGAACATTCCTATCATCCACAATGTAATGGGATGGTGGAACGGTATAACCAAATATTGTGCCAGATGCTAGCGGTCTACATGGAGAAAAACCAGATGACTGAGACCAGTACCTTTCTTTTATTAACATGGGCTATCGTGAGTCTGAGCACAGATCCTCCGGACAAACTCGAACAAGCTGATTATGGGTCGAGAGGCGATTCTCCCCACGGATCTTCTAGCTCGCAAAACTCCAGACGAGGCCCCAAAGAACCGGGCTCTGTTTGTGTCGAGTTATATAAAGGCAATGTGGGAGGCCAACGAGGAAGCACGGACAAATGGGCACTGTTATTCGGCATCAGGTCACTTGTGATCTCAAGGTTCATGGTCAGTCTTTCAGTGATGGTGACCTTGTGTGGTTGCACAATAGTCTAAGAAAGAAATGGAAATCACCAAAACTACAGGTCAAATGGACTGGACCGTGTCGAATTGTTAAGAAAGTAACGGATGTTACATACCTGACCACAAGGAGCATCACAAGGCGACTTCACTGTTCACTTCGATCGATGCTTGCTGTGAACTGAGAGTGTACATGAACACACCAATAGCAAGAAAGAATCATCCGATGGGGTGATAAAACCCAGAAGGAAGACGAAGTGTCACCATATCCCATTACAGCTCAAAGGACCAATTTAATGGAATGTAGAAGGGGGCGGCGAGGAAACATCAGTGTTGTCTTAAGTTTCGGACATTTATCTTAGTCCCATTTCAGTCGTTTCATGTGTTTATAGCACTGACCGGTGATAAAAACAGTTGGTATGGGTGGGTAACGGTTTTTCACGTCGTGTGATTCTAATTTAATTATGTGATGACAGATTTCTGTATTTTGAGTTATTATGGATAGGCTGTTTAGATTGATTGTGTGCAGTGTTAGATGAGAAATGTTTTTAAAAGTCGTTTGCTGCTTGCAACCAGAGATTGGTAAATTAGATATATTTATTCGGTTTGTGCTGTGAGAGGACCAAATCTAAATTGGTTTTATGTTATGATTGTTTGGATGTTAGTGGACTGCTTATTTACTGTCCCTGTAGAGTTAGTACTAATAGTGAATAGCTGAAGAAAGGTAGTGTCGAGTCTAACATTGGTCTGTGGACGACGCTGAGCGTCACACCAGTTTGGGCGTTGAAGTCATAGCTGACTTGTGTTTGAGGTTCGTAAGAGACCTGTTATTCTCTGAAGAACACATCCTCTAACCTCGTTGTACAGAGGAATGTTCCTCTGTCACATTGTCTTTGGCCTGCTAGCGACTTGCCAGTTGGAAATTGTTTCAAACAGTGTATTTTGAAAACTTCGCTACCATTTTGACATATGTAATGATCCAATGTGGTTTCCATTATGAATAGTTTGAACTGTCTGCTTGGAAAGAATAGTGTCCATTTGGGGACTTCTGAAGGACCATTCATAGCACATTACAACTAATTAGCAGCTTGAACTAACGGTACTGCATACCAATGAATAGCTGAATCGATTATGTGGTGGTGTCCGGAGTTTTGTTTTCGGAGTGGGTTCACTTAGAACCATGTTCGGTAACTGTAGGACTGGTCAATTAGTAGTGAGTTGTATGTAAGAGGATAGAATCGGCTGACCAAGACAGAGTCGAATAATATATATTGCGCAGGTGCGCTACGGTTTTTTGTGAGACATGATATCCTGGTTAGAAACAAACTCCAGACCAGAGTTTTTCGGGTAAACAGGAATGGTTCTGTTACATTTGTTGTCTAGTTAGAGACCCATGTGTGAAAAGTTTTTCCTGTAGCTAATTTCGAAGGGTGTTTTGAGAGTTTGACAATGGATAGCTAGTCGGAACGGTTTTATTGGATTCAACTTGGTTAATTTGTGTTCATTGTCGACATTTAGTTTACTTTTAAGGAATCGGTGATTTCCAGAAAAAGTTTAAGGTGTTAGTGACGGATTATAAGAAACAAACCCACTGGTTCTGAGTTTTATCTTAATCATGTTTGGGAATCATTATTCAGGTTGGTGGTCGATTTTCAGGGGAATAATCAATTTGTATTTATGACCACATAACTGTGACGTGTGTCACTCGAGGACGAGTGATCTTTTGAAGGCGGAGGAAATGAAATAAATTTTGGAGTATGCGCATTTGTTTATAGCGCTTCGTTTTAAGGAATTCTTAGATTTCTGTGATTGTTTGTTTGATTATGGGAAGAAGGTGCTAGGAATATATTCCTCAGCCCGAAATATTTAGCCAATTATTAGCAGCAAACGTCACGGAGTGAAGTGTTAGTGAGTTTCCATGATACCATGGTTTACTGTTAGTGAAATCAGGTCACATCCGCAGGAGTGTCCCTGGAGTTCCATAGTCCCTATTAAATGCTAGTGTACATTCATCGTGTAATTAAAGGTGTAGTATTTAAGATTGGAGACTGGTACATTACACAATGGAATAAACCACAAGGGACTGTTCCGTCATTGACAGGCGCAGTTTATTGTTGACATGGTGGTAAATGTGACTCAGTTTTACAGGCGTTGGGTGGCTTAAAACCATGATCTGACCGGCTTAAGGTGGCGTAGTAAAAATAGTTCCCTGTATTAGGGGGAGTTCTATAGTTTTACGGGGTGAAATGCTGACGGTACGTTACGGAAAGTTAATGAAGAGAAATCATACAGATGTGCGGTTGATAGACAACTGGGAAGTTGTAAGATCTGTAGTCTTGTACTAGAGTAAAATTATTATAGAATGGACACCTTGGACCTTCTAGTTTACAACAGTAGTTGTATAGAAGTCTTTGGAATTAAGGGGAAACTTATGACTTCTAGCGGAATCGAGCCAGGGTATAACACCGTTCTGTCAATTAAAACCCCTGGATTGTTACAATACCAGCATTACATACACCGCATTGAATTAAATTTTTTTGTAGAAAAACGGCAATGTGTATCCGGTATTGCCAATGTCATCTATTGTCTGCTGACTCTTCTGTTAAAAGGTTATCATCGCACCTGTGGTTCGGCCTCCAGTGATTAAATTATATCCAAGGAAGACAACTGAATATCTTTGAAAAGTTGCTATTCGAAACATGTCCCTGGGCCAAACAGAATACTGGATGCAACATAAGAAAATACGTTAATAAAATTTATCAAGTATATGCTACAGCAGCAGTTCCCGATGACAAGGGCTATCGCTAGAAGAAATATCAGTTCAATTACGGAGAAAAAAATGGAAGAACACCTCTATTCAACTCAAAGAAAGCTCCGTCAACTAAATGGTTTACACAAATCTTGAGCCGGCATCCAGAATTCAGAGACAGCAAAAGCGGCTTGATAAAGAGAGGTCACGCATCTCCAATGAAATTGAAATGAGCAGTTACTTTACCCTTCTGAGTAACACCACAAGGATACTGCGTTTAGAAAAGGAGCTAGTTAGAATATTTAATTGTGATGGGACGGTATGGAACTGAAGGGAGAAGCCAAGACAAAGAATCGACGGTGTGAAGGGCCATCAAATATATCAGCATGATCTAGTATCATCTGGACACGCCACTACTCATATCTGTATTGCTACAGAGAGTCGAGTTTTTCTAATTTTCTAATTTTTGAAAACTCTTTCCCCCATCCTTCCTATAAAGATGTGTTCCAGGCAAATGGCTCTTTGGAACATCAGTCTGGATACATGGATCTTTTTTTGACGTGGTTTAAAGACCTGTTCGTTCCAAATTGTAGTCAAGATCGCCCCGTGTTATTAGTGATGGATAACCATGACAGCCGTATCAACCTGGATGGCCAGAGAAAACCAGATTGAGCTGCTTGAACTTCCTCTGCACAGTATGCACATTTTCCAACCATTAGAATCATGGGGCCTATATTGGTGAGTAAATTTCATCGCTGTGTACCTTGGAGTCATTATTCAGCATCGAACCATCAATAGATCTAAGTTTCTGGTAATTATGTCTTACGCAATTGACCAGCTGTACTCTCAGGCAAGAATTCTGGATAGTTTCAAGAAATCGGGCCTTTATCCTGTGAATCCAGATACAATTGATAAAACTCAAGTTATGCCATCACAATTCATCTCCAGAGCAACCCCAAACCAGCTCCCATTAATATCATGTGAAACTGTCACATCAAGATCTCCAGATCTGAAGACATCCACAGAACCCACATCTTCAACATCTTCGCTGATAACTTCGTGATCTGCACTAGTGACATCAAATTATCACCGTGATAAATGCAGATCTTACTTTGTCCCCGAAACTTTATCCAAGCTTTTTTTCTCGCCGGTGACTAAAAAACCTCAAACAGCAAAATGAAGATGCATCAATGAGCAATAATAAAAATAATAATGAGGACTTTGTATAGCGCCTAATCTTTAGAAGCTCTAAGCGCTTTACAACATTTCACAACACTTAAAAAACACATATAATGATATGATTACAAAAATAAAAACAAACACCATGAAATTAGAAAACAGAAAACTTGCTGAAAATATTTAAGGTAAGGAAACATTATTAGGTCTTTAAGTCTGTTCTTGCAGTTGAAATAGGTGGGTTTTCAGAGCGCGCTTGAATGAGATCACTGTGTCTTTGTATCTAAGTTCAGTGGGCAATTCGTTCCACGTTGCTGGGCCCTGGTATGCAAAAGAACGTCCATATGATTTCATTTTCATAGTGGGAATAACGAGAATACGAGTGTCAAAAGAGGAGCGTAAGTATCTTGCTGGTGTGTACACATGAGTGAGGTCGGATAGGTATGTTGGACTGGAGCCCGTCGTTGAATCGTAGCACAGAGAACACATTTTGTGTTTAACTCTGGATCGAATGGATAGCCAGTGTAGGGTAAAGAGCAGGGGGGAGGCGTGCTCTGATCGTGGTACTCTAAGGATGATCCGAGAAGCTGTGTTTTGAACTTTTTGAAGTTTCTGGAGTAGATATTGAGACGAACCAGACAAAATTGAGTTACAATAGCCCAGTCTTAAAAGTACTAAGGAACACACAAATGTTTTAGTGGCATCAACTGATACTTGCGAATGGAGCTGATGCATCTCAGCTCAAGATATGCAGCCTTGCATATATTCATGACATGTTGGTGCAATAAAAGAGTACTGTCGACAGTAACACCTAGGTTTCGTACTGACTGTGTGAATTTTAATGTTGGTGTTGCTGATATTTATTGTCTGAGGTAAAGGATGTGAATGAGAAAGTCTTTGTGTTGTAATCAGAATGGCTTCAGTTTTATCATCATTCATCTGCAGCTTATTACATGTCATCCATGATTTCACATCGGAAATGCACCTCTCTACGCCTTGGATGGTAGCTTCAACTTCAGTTGGGTGGCTAGATTTGTATATTTGGGTGTCATCAGCATACAATTGGTGAGACACTGGATGATGATATATGATACTTGAGAGTGGCTGAGTGTACAGAATGAAGAGAACAGGTCCAAGAACAGACCCCTGTGGAACACCACAACATAGATCAACTGGGCTGGAGTGTTTTCCATTTGCAGACACAATTTGTGTCCTGTTGACCAAGTAGGACTTGAACCATAGGTTGTATCGTGAATGCCAAATACATGCTGGAGACGGTGAGGTAATATATCATGGTCTATTGTGTCAAATGCTGCAGACAAGTCAAGGAGGGTGAGGACTGTAATGTTTCCGCTATCCAAAGCAGAGAGAAGATCATTAACTACTTTCAGAAGAGTAGTTTCAGTACTGTGGCAAGGGCGATATGCAGACTGTATATTGCTAAAAAGACTTTGAATTCAGACGAGATACAAGTTGGGATAGAGTGATAATCATTGATACATTTTTATCTGCAACTTGTTAATAGATCTAATGAAAAGAAAATGCAGGAAAAGACTGCGGAAAAAGAGACAGAGAAGCAAACAAGGAAATGAGAAAATACCAGGAGAAAGGAAGAAAAAAAATCAAGCACGAATAAGGGAAAGATGTACGCGATACGATATGTAAAGAGGCCTAACCATCTAGTATTGGTGATGACATAGATGTAGACTGGCTTTGCTTCTAGTTATGCAAGGAATTGTACTACCTGGCCAGTGTTGGATTAACAGACGAGGAAGTGACTCACGGCACAAAAATTTTTTGCACCTCTTGCTTTACTAAACCATCCTAAAACGAAGAAAATTTACATTTTATACATGTTTTAATTGACAATTTTAACCTACATTTGTTATTTTTCACTTGCTTGTAAATTACTTGATCAGAATTATCCAAAAGACTGCAAAACGATGATAAAGAACCCTTGGAATAGAAGATTTAAAGGTATGTGCAACGTACGAAGTTATCTCTCTCTCTCTCTCTCTCTCTCTCTCTCTCTATATATATATATATATATATATGTTTCTGTTACAAGCTTACTAATAATTTATAGTGAAAATTGATATTTTGGGGGTATATGGGCAAACAATAATCAGTGCTTTTCTTACATCAACTTGAGTACCGCATATGATATTTGTCTATTAGCTTCGAATAAGTCATTATTTCGAGACAATCCTATTCAAGTGTAGCTCGTCATTGTGACGCATAAGCGTTTCGTTATGTTGGATTCCGTCAACACTGCTGAGGTGCAGACCATCGTTGTTTTGAATGCTAATCGTTCGTGAAGTAGAACTTCCCTTTTGAAAACAGTGATTTCGGTTGCGACAATGTGTCCTTTTTGTTGTTATTATACAAAAATAAACCATAAATGAAATCGTGAATAACGTTGCTGGCGGTAATTGGCACTGTCACTAATAAAAGCGGGACTCGATATTATGGATACTTTACGACATTTAAGCAAGGCAAGACTGTAATTTTTTCATTATTTTTCTATTTGATTATTCGTACATTAGATCGAGATTACTAAGCTAGATTTAAACGTTTTAAATATTGTGCATTATTTAGAACGCGTCAAAACCCTCGAAAGGTGTCGGTAACTGGTCCAATGGCAGTAATATTTATAGTAAAACGAAAAAACATAATTTTCCACATATTTATTCCGAAATCAACCACAAAACCGACGCTATCGTAACAACCTGGAAAATGAAACAGAGTCGTCCCGCAGTAAGTACATGTCAACCTGGGGTTTTGTAATCGTCATCATGTGACTTTGACCTTTTACGTCGTGGGCATGTTGGCCGCAAGATTTTGATAGTCATGTGACTAGCAATGCAAAATGGACAGTTCCTGGAAAACTTATATCAACAATGTTGTTTGGTCTCGTCTGTCCAAGGTTTAAAGGCATAATGAGTTTTCTACTCGCAAATTCGCAATGTCTTTCAAGTTAAATTATCTTTCTATCGATGTTATTCAGATTAAGGTATTTTAAGTGTGTGAATTTGTACTGTGCTCCTCTATGGACAAATTTTACACGTTCTACAATGACGCGGTAAATGTCCGTTACAGCAAAGCATTTCGATTTTTAATGGGTTATGATAGACGCCATAGTGCGCCATAGTGCGTATGAAATGTAAACAATAATGTCAATAGCCTTTGCGTTTTACTAAGACAGAGTGTACTTGTTTAAAATTAGAATAACTGGTCGTAATAACAAAATCCTGAAAGTTTCGCTTTACTTGCCAGTGTAATTCGTCAATATTTGATCGTTTTAGTAATTAGTAACTATTTAATTCATTGTTTAATTTTTCGTCCATTCGTTTCACAACGGACTCCAATTTATTCAGAACATACGATAAATCGACCATACATATTTTTTCACGTCACTACACTGATGAAATGGAATATGAACGCTGATTTGCCTTTATAATGATATTAATGTATCTGACAATTATGAGAACGAGGTTTCAACAAAAAAAGTATTTTTGTTTTTAATATTAACATTATATATAAAAAGATATTACTTTATACTTTGGTTTTAAGCTTATAATGTCAAGACCATAAGATATTTATTAATATTCAAATCTGAAACTTTGACTGTTAAAGATTTTATTGGAGCATGAAAAGTAAAATGAACTTTTGTATTTGTTTTATATTCTCTCAAAATGAAACTACCAGAGGAAAGCAGGACAGATGAGATGGTAACTGAGCCAAAACCTATAGCTACTGAGAGTACAGAAAGAGGACTAGACAGTATGGGCAAGAGACAGTAGAACGGAGACGGCCACCGAGTTGGCATAAGCAAGGAATGGAAGTCTAAATTCCTTCGCTGATTTATTCGACAGAGGATGAAGATGGGTCACAAATAGATGTAACTTTGTTCTATCTGTAAGAAACAACAGTCACACGGAGCCAATGGAAGGGAATCTGATCGAAGAAAAGGATACAAGCTGCTACGCCAAGATAAAATGCATTTCACCGGGCCAGTAAACAACATAATCACGCACTGTCAATGTAACTGAATGCAAAAATGGCCAAGATGAGTGAAAATATGAATACAAAGGCACAAAAGGCAGTGAAAGATACCCTGAAGGTTTTATATTTCATAATCAGATATAATATTTTCATTGACCTTTTTAGTTCACTGATCTGTGTCTTGATGTTGGTGCCACAGACCAGAGCAATCTCGGGCTAGCAAAGGATTTCCACTATACTAGCTGAGACATGTCCAGGAGTTGCTGACACTTCTTTGTCACGACCAGTTGAAGATTCGGAATAGTCCAACCTATTCTTGTATGGTAGATGAAGCGTCCGATAACAGAACAATCAAGCATCTAGCTATATATATCTTCAGATCGCGAGGTAAAAACTGCTTTCCTTGTAGACAGAAATTTCGATTGGCACATCATAAGTGATCACCGATGCACTGGAAAAGCAGCTGAATGACAAGCGGCTATACCGGAAATATTGGGATTTGCATCTGATGGTGCAGTCGTTTTTCTATGGGGAGAAATGGAATCAGGAAAATAAAGTCGAGAATAAGAAACTTAACATGAATCACTGCAAGGATTACAGATTAGCACTGGCAAACAGGGATTCTTTTGCATAAGTGCCAGTAATGAAAAAAAATAACTGGACAACATGCAAGAAAACCTCTAAAAGTACTACAACTAGAGCTGCAAGAAAACAGCCAGTCTGCGGGACATCCAGGCTGCTTTAAACGAAGCCCCTCTTGCAGTTAAATAAGCCAAACACCATAGATAGCTTAGCCACGGACAGGCAATCATTTTCGTTGTTAGTTCTTACAAGACAATCGTTAAAGACTTGGAATCTTATACTGCATCAAGTGATCCTGTCGGTAATGGACTGCTGAAAAACATGAAAGATCCTGTAAGGCTGAAATGCCTGTTCCTCCTTGTAAATGTGATACCTCAATTAATAGCTCTTTCTTTGTTTTCTCAAAGGAGATATATCCACATGGGTCTCATGACGAGTTCAGTCAACAAGACTCTAAAGATGCTGGAGAAAAGAAAAACTGATGACGGACCCTGGACCATGAAAGAAAGTGTCCCGAGAGAACAAGCTGGCATACACCATGCAGAGCTGATTTTTACAAAACAATCTGAAATCTATTCCTTAACAATCTTATCACCAATATTGAAAGCAAATTTGTAGATACTGAAGTAATTGTGCATTTGTAAATTCTTGATTCGAGTGGAACAAAGGACCTGCGAACACTCTATGGACTTAAAGAAATTGAGGCCTTAGCTCAATACTTCAGTCTGGACTCCTAACAGCTACTTATCCAGAGGCAGGACTATATGCAATTACTGACAGTGATGGATATAGGACACCGTTCTCTGACGAGTCAGCTTTAGCTGTTGTTGAGTATGAGGATAAATGTTGAACATGAGGATAAAGGCCTAAAGGAGCAGCATCCATTGGCTGCAAGACTTATAGCAGTAGTATGTGCCCTACCGCCAATTATTATATGCTCATTTTTTTTTTATCCGTTAGTTTCACATTATCAGAATCGTGCAATATTTTACGACACTGCACTCACGCGCAATTTCATATTGAACTCACATGTGCCTAGTAGCATATTAGGAACTACTTTGTAAACAAATCATGTATACTCTCGTAGCAGACGCTCTACGTTTTGGTTGATTAAATTTGTTTCTGAATGAACGAAAGCTGACAATTCCTGGACTGCCACATACCAACTGCTTTGCCACATTCCGCGTTAACATTTTTGATACAATGTTTCGGATTTATGCTAGCTATAGACGCCAGAAAGGGTCCTTACAAATAATATGCAAGTGACAAGGCATAACCTGTCTTCTTTAGCTGGTAATAAGAATGGCAAAAAATATACTTAGTTTTACATCCTGAATTTACTCAAAATGTACTTTCTTAGTTCTGCAAATCCGAATTGCATGAGCCATGTCATGGGTTCTCAAGCTTGATTACACATTTCGATATTGTACTGTAATTTCGACTATATTCCAAGTGCAATTACATCCTCCTTACTGCGCTCAAAATGAAATAAACATTATATTCCACAGCATCTTTTTCATATTTGCAATTGAAAGACCTCACATTTTCCCCACATTATGATTTCAGACATTCAATGACATAACAGAAGCACACTTGCAGATGTCAACACGCTGCTGAAATCCGATGTACTTCATGTAGAATCGGCGCAGATAAATAAAGTCCATAATCACGAAATTTCGTAGAATCGACAAAAATACCAAAATCTATTCATTCCAGAACAAATGGAAAAGTTGTTGCAATGCATATTCATTCACAATACGATTCCAAATTTTAATTTTAGGTAAACCAAAACGTCATTTTCTTACGAAAGTTATATCTAACGCGCGACTAAGTTCATATTTATCTTGGAGGAGTTATGTGCGCATTAATAATGTTGTGTAACGATGAATATGCGTTTGTGTATTTAGTTTGGAATACGGCATACATTCAGTTACTTTGTTTTTTGTAGTGTATTTTTGTTTATATAATTAAGCCTTAGGTAGAACAAGAAAATGAGTATATAATGCAAAAGTTACTGCATTTGTAAGGGAAAATATGAACTCGTTTTGTCGGATGGATATACTGCACTCACAAGGTCGGGCAGTATTTCCATCCGAAAAACTCGTTCATATTTTCCCATACAAATGCAGTAACCTACAAGTACAGCAAAAGTGAAGAGTATTTTCCCAAGCTAAATTAATAAAAACTGGACACTTGAGCAATCTCAAAACAGCTGTCAAAAATTCTGAATGTGAAAATAAGCTGTTCAGAAATAAAATTTGAGAATCTGATTGCCAGAATAACTTTTACATTTTTTGCCGTTACAAAAATCCAGAAGGCTAACCAGTGTCCTAATGAAGGAAAACCAAGAGATAACTTCTGTCGATACAGCGTTGTAGTGACATTTATCCACTCAGTTTATTCTTGTACTAGTATTGTTGATAGAAGTAATTCTCATTTTAATTATGTTTGGTAATAATGAAGAATGATAGCTTTTGGTTACATTTTCGTTGAATAATTTATAAAAAAAAAAAACGATTTTTGAGTTAAAGTTAATTTTTTTCAACTTTTGCATTGGTTAACATGAAATCTTTTCACACATTACGTGCTCTGGTCTTGACTTGGGATGCCTCGTCAAAATTAAAATTGCCCAATCGTGCTTAAGGTGCCCTGCTCTGCACCCTTGGCATTTGAGATCCTAGCTGGAACACTGTAATTGTATTAATATTTTATTTTTCTTGGCATATCCTGTGTGAAATTGCTGGTTTTATTGTCTATGGACTTGGTCTAAAATAAAGTCATTATCATTATTTTGCTAGGCCTGAGATCAAGTTGCTACCCTATGCCGACGCCAAACGTATTCGGCAACCTCCCTCCCACTTATCGATATGCAATTGGGTCCTACCCCACACCTCAATATAAATGTAAAAATGTCTTAAAAAGGGATGGGAAGGGTCAGAGGAAGCTCGGACCAACTGCAAGCCTGTCAAGGCCACAAAAATATTCAAGCTTCAGTGCAGAAATACACAAAATATACAACTTTAATCGTTACAAATAAAACTAAAATCTTGTTAAGATAATTTAAGATATAAAGTCTGTCGGATAAAACCTCCGTTGTTGCTACTGTATCCCACACCCCGACAATGTTCACTGTATCGATCTGGGCAAAAACGTGTAACGAAAATGAAACTTCATTTTCATAACAGTCATTGATTTGACAAAACAATTTAAAGCCTTTTATGTACAAAAATGCTCAAACTTACTGTACAAATACGAATTTTTCTGTAATCACTGTAGCAATGCAACCGTTAACAACACTGGCTTAGTACTGAAGTTAAAAAAAAAACGAAAAACATGCATATGGATGGTTTCCTTTCGCCTCTCATGAAAAAATGCTTTTCTTTCAATTCATTCGTGAACTAGTTCAGTATATCTATATAAAGAAAATAACTTGATATCCTAAATATCTCGATTTGATGGAAATGGTAGTGATATCCACAACGACACATTCAAAGAGTGACGCGAACAAAACTTCTATTTTAACACGGAACATAAAAATCTATCCAGAGTAATCTTAACTAATGATGTAACGAATAGAAAAAATATTTATACTATCAGAAATAAAATTCTTATCTCTCAACAAAGCGACCTAATCAGGTTAAAACCGACAACAGATTAACGGTTCGGATTATATTAATTAAAAGGTTACTAGAAACACCGAAATACACTCAAAAACAGAAAAAGGCAGCAAAAACCATTTTGCACCATAATACTCATGAAAACAAACGTTAATATAATTTGTATGTTTTGGAATAATGATAAAAAAGCAAGACAAAATTTGATTTCAGTGATTTTTAGCGGAATTATTAAATTTTTGTCTATTTCTAGTTCCATTCGTTTACTGAAGTCCTTCGGTCATACTTGATAAGACAGCATTCGCCTCGCTTTGTCCGTTATGTCTTTATTTGCTTTCAAATATATAAGTATATGATATTTCCACAGAAAATATGTAAATACATATTTTGGATTCTCACATTCATAATCTCACTCCTATAATTTAAGTTCCGACTATCCCCGATTTATCATACCTGTCCAATCTTGTAAAATTAAGTACGCCCGAGTGATGCCATTACATGGATTGCGCCAGAAATTGGTAAATTGTAAATATAATTCATACCAATACAACTTAAATCAAAGTTTGCTTGCTTACTATTAAAACAATTACAAATCATAATATCAGGCTGTACACTATTATATACATCTAAAACATGTAAAAAATAAATTGTGTATATCAAGTAATCTCAAACTGAATCCAGTCTAAAAACAAAATAGTGTACACGTGTTTGCTAGGCCACGATTGGTTGAGAAGCAAACATTAAAGTTCAAGGACTCATTCGAAAGCTTATCCTATTTGTAGCCATCATGGAATTGAGACAATGTTTTATTTATGAAATTTCAGTCCTTTACATACAGGACTTTGAAAGACCAATTACAGAAATTAGGACCCGATTCTTCAAGTATGAAATTCAAATACGTTTTCAACACACTAAGATCTAAAACAAAAAACGTGATGCTCATATTGTTTTCCTTGCACACAAGCTTGCATTAAGAATAGGCCCATACATATAAATATATATTTTATAATGAGATATTCAAATTTATTTAATTTCGAAAATAATGATGTTTTCAAATGTTTATTGTGAAATAATACTATCAATCGCACAATCTCGTACAGATTGCCAAAACTTACTTGCCTAACGGTGTCAGTGTCATGGTGTGCCATCTATTGGTGCGTCATTTCGCTTATACATTGTTTACATCCCGGATATCATTTTCACCAGGAGAAATGAGTATATTATGTATGAAAATAGAAACGAAGATGGTGGAAGGACTTAGTAATCCCACTAACAACAATTTAATGGCAGTAACGAGAGAGAGAGAGAGAGAGAGAGAGAGAGAGAGAGAGTAAAAACATGCCGACAGACCGCACAAAGAGAGGTTATTATTTTTTTACCCTAAACTAATTTTCCTTCTTCATATTCTGCATGTGGAGCAAATGTTAAAAAGTTCTGGATTTCATGGGAGTCCTGGCAAATACAGATTAAGAGCAGATCAGAAGGTCTTTCTCCGATGATATAGGAATTTAGTACGATATGAACTTGACCTGACCTGAGTGGGGAATATTTTGTAAGTCTTACCTACAGATGTTTGATCGGATACACATCAGGGGCTTTGATTTTATCTGGGAACTTTCAGAAGCTCCACTCTCGAAAACTTCTGTATTGATGCAAAAGAAACATTACTATCTCAAACCAAAGAACTTGCTCTTCAGTTTATTATCAAACCGAATAAATTGGTGGAATTTTAACCTTGATCAAGTAGTGTTGCAGCAGCAGATAAGATGTCGGGCGATATGTGCTATATATACCACTTCAATGAAGTGAGATCAAGTAGCGATATGAAACCCTACATATCCAAACGAAACCTGCAGTGTAATAATGAACCTAGATCCTCCCAGCGTTTGACGTCACTTCTTACTGATTTCATACCTCAGATTCAAAGAACTTAAATCAACGATGACGATTTATAAGACACAGATGAAAAGGCTGAGAACAATATTCACTCAACTAGAAATGGTGAATGAGAAGTTTGAAGAAACGTTTTTCGGTTCGAAAACCAGCGAGATGCTATCGACAGAAAGATAAAAAATGAGATGCAGGAACTGTAGAAAAATCTTGGTGAGAAAGCGAATAAAATTCAAGAAGTAAACGCTCAAATAGAGCATTTTAGACTAAATGGGGAAATATGAATGAATCATAACATATATTCAGATGTTTATGGCCACACGAGAAAATGAGATAAAATGACTCACTACACATATACAACAACGTCCATCTGGATGAGATCCAGAAAAGGATAAACTGTAGTAACCAAAGATAAAAACCATTTGTACAACACACTGGGTTCTTTTTTTAAAACAAGCTAACGGAGAAAGTGGAAGAACCTCAGACTTTTAACAGAAAGGGGTGGGAATAGATTATCAAAGGGCAAAGAGAACACATATAATTAATTTATCATCATCATCATCATCATCAATCCCTTAACCTAAAAGGTCGTTGGGGCACCACAATTGACTTTACAACCAATTCTCTCCATCTTTCCCTGTTCTCCACTACCCTTTGGGAATCTCCAAATTCCATGCCTGTCCACTCCTTAGTGTTGTCTTCCCAACTCTTTTCTGTCTGCCTCTTATTCTGCACCCTCGCACTGTGCCTTGCAAGATTGTTTTTGCCAGTCATCTGGACTTGATCTTGAGACATGACCGTACCACTTCATTTCTCATAGTAATGATAAAAAAAGAAATACACAAATAGCTAAAGCTCCATCTAGAAGCGAGCCACTTTTTTTAAAATGCACAACCCTCAGCCGCTTTCACAGAATGATTTGATTAAGACAATTTCAAATCCAGGTCAGAAACGGTAAATAGAAGTCGCTTCTCAAAAAGCAAAAGATACGTAACAAACTGAAGATCACTAACACAATCAATAAGATGTGAAGAAAGAACTAAAAGTAAAATAAATGAAAAAAATGCGCAGATAATCATTTAAATGTGCTCATCAGATTATCAAAAGACCAAAAGAGGAGAAAGGAAGGAAGAAAGATACTTTGTATGGGCATAGTGAAACTATAATTAACAGACCCAGTCAAAACGACCACTAATCGGATGTATTTAAGTTTGTTTTCAGAAATAAAACAATACTCATTCTTTTCTGTCCAATGCCAAATCAAGAACGAAAATAGATGCTGCTGTAAAGAAATAACAAGGAGTAGGATGTGACGGTAACATTCATCCGCCTCACAACAGAAAAACTCCAATTGGATAGATCAAATATAAATATACATTTCAACTAAATGTACTGGAGAAAGAATTGGATCTACAAATAAATACTTTAGAGCTCCTAGTATCGGCGTGAAACTTGAATAAAGATATCACTAATAACGAGGAGCCCATATCTCATGATTTAAATGTGAAAAGCTTGAATAAAGATGTTACTCTAAGAGAATAGCTCATTACCTCTGGTACAAAGTCTATAGTTTTTAGTGGCCATAATGGCATATCTAATAGTAGTAAAACTTCAACTAATAGATTATGTACGTCATAAGGGTCACAAAGTTCAATTACTTC
Organism: Megalonaias nervosa; assembly: GCA_016617855.1. Lineage (NCBI taxonomy): Eukaryota > Metazoa > Mollusca > Bivalvia > Unionida > Unionidae > Megalonaias > Megalonaias nervosa. The sequence continues at coordinate 38,409 of JAECUM010015333.1, read as the reverse complement.
TAAGTATAATTCTATTGTGAACAATATTCAGTATTGCAATAACACATCTTTCAAATACGTTAAGAAAATCAATCACTAATCAGAACAATAGTTTATGAGAAAGACAGATCCCCCAGCAGAGTATCTAATAATGCTGTCAATGACAAGGAAGGTGCCTAATTTTGCCGTCCATAGTTTCAGTGGTACTAGTGTTCATGGTTGGTCAAATATTCCTGTCAGAAACACAAAATATTTTAGTCACATGGTCGAAAATATCAGGATACGTAGAGTGAAGTAGGTGGCCAGGATGGTAATGGTCTTGAACGTGAATTTGCTTATAGTGATAATAACGATGACTTCACTGGATCATTAAGACCTGCAACCAACAGATTTTTCGTAGGTAACATTGATCCCTCGAATGCCTTGCGAACGGGAAAGTGAACCTACTTACAAAAGACTTATGAAACGCAAACGACCAGGCTTCATATCTGCTGGACTAAATGTAAAATTCTCTTCAGATATAGGTAAATGCTTTGAAAGACCACTTTTCCTAAAATGGGTGATTGCAGACGTTGGTAAAATAATATTCAATGGAACAAAGACGGTTGTCACCTGTAAGAATCCGATGAATAAACACTCATACCAATTCTCTGTTTTCTACGCGTTTGTTGGTCTCCTTCCAGCGGAAATATTGTTGGATTTAATCTAAATATATTTTATTGGAAAGCTGCATGCATTATGTCAAATGCTTTTATCTTAGCCAGGTACTATCAGATCAACCTATTGATATATGTGGCATTTCCGAACATCGGTTATTTCAGGAACAACTTAGAATCTGTTGATGATATTTGTCCACTGCCACTGTTGACCAGGAAATGGTTTGACAATTATTCAAAATCCACGGAAAGGGGAGTGTGGCCATCTTGTGGTATATTAAAGACAACAATATTATTAATCTTTTAGAAAGTAATGATGATGGCTTAGCTGGAATTTAGATTAACTTATAATACTCTGGTATTCTTCATTTGGGTCTACTTACCGTGTCGTGGATATACTATTAAAATCTGCCATGATTATATAGAAAAATTACACGGTCTTTACAGCCTGTATTCAGAGTATTGCATCGTTATCCCTATGGGTGATTTTAATTTCAATCCCTTTTCATACACAGAGGACACGATAAGTAAAATGTTGCATGCCCTTTATAGTTGGCAATACTTTAACATTTTGAGTACTGTTGATTTTTTATAGTTGGCAATACTTTAACATTTTGAGTACTGTTGATTTTTGCAGAGGTTAATGCGATACATATATTTCTTATTCCGGTGCAAATACGTCTCTAAGTTATCACATTATTTTTGACACTTGAAACATAGATATGGTCGAAGAGGCAGTTATAATTGATGATGGTGCTTTAAATGTTTCAATTCACAGATCTATATTTGGATCCTTTAAATTTCAGTCTTAGAAGATGGGTGATTCAAAATTATACCGTTTGAAGTTCAATTAGAAACAGCTGTCCCAAGCAAATGATATGAATATCCACAAGAATAAGACCGATTGTTAGACATCTGTAAGACATTTCGTCAAATAAACAATAACCAAATTGATTTATTGCATAGCAAAATAGATGGAAATGTTAAGAAATGAAATTGTATTCTAAAGCTTCACAGAAAATGTTCGTCAGATTACTGTAAACAAGAAAATGATGTCATTGATAAGCTTGCAGAGGTAGACCAGAAACCAGTTTGGGAGAGCTATTAATTTAAGAAAACAGAAATGTCAAAGACCGTTCGAAATGCAGTTTTGCGTTATTGTCTATCGCGACTCTGCAGGTAAGGTAGATCAGTGGGCATTATTTGAAACTTTGCGTTCGCTTCGGAAATCAAAAATCAGGAAAAGGATTTTCACAAGAATGTTAACGAAACCAAGGAGACATGGAAGTAGTCCTGATGTTAGATGGGGAAAGGTAGGGTGGAGTAGATAATATAAATTAAGGACACCTTAATGATGAGGGGAATTCAGTTAGATCAGTCTTGATTATTTTTTACAATTTTAAGTTGTACTTTGTGCATGTTCCTGATCAAAGCACAGTTTGCATGTAGTACTCTTCTACGGAGCAAATAAAACAAAAATTGATCTTATAATTATCGGGCAATAACGCTTCTTCCAGTTATTTCTAATGTTTTTGAAAATATTTCATTCAACAGAATATTTAGTGATCCTAAGTATTTTGAATTTTCATTAATGGGGGGGGGCTTTTAGAAGAGTCTGGGATGTAACATATATATATATATATATATATATATATATATATATATATATATATATATATATATATATATATATATATATATATATATATATATATATATATAGTACAAGAGCTACTTTCTTTTGCTAATGAAACCAATAGGCAAGCTGTATCAGCTTTTCTTGACACAGAAAAAGCTTTTGGTAACATATGGCATGATGGTTTATTTTACAAATTACATGATATTAACTCCAGAATATGGAAAATGATTATCGTCCTACACTCGAATATGCATAGCAGAGTTATTTCGCCTGAAAGAATTTATCGAAGATTTAACGTTTTGAAAGGAACACGCCAAGGTGGTATATTATCCCCATGGCTTTACATTCTGTTTATAAATGAACTTCCTGATGTCTTATCAGCGTATAAGAATGGTTTTGTATTACTTTCTAATTCTTGCCCATGTTCTACTGTAGCAGATGATATGTTTGTTTTAAGTCTTTAAAAGTTATGCTTGCATCAGTTACTATTTAGATGTAACGATTACTCCATAAAGACGGAATTGAATATAATTCCAAGAAACCTACAATTTTAGTATTTAGAGAAAACTCGTCGGAAGACAAAAGAAACAATCGACAATGGTTCTTGGATTTCGAGAATGTTAAAAATTTTAGTGATTTATGTGCTAATGTGTCGAAGTATACAAGAATAGACACCACACGTAAAGAAGCTGAATGTAGTACGTTATACAGTTTTACTGATATTAGAGTAAATGAGAATAAATCTGACCCGCTCACAGTTAAGATTGTTATGAAAGTATTGCAATACCCCGAGCATATTACGGTTGTGAAAACTTGGTTTTACCCAAGCCCTCAAAATATACCTGTGCTAAAGAGACCATCTTTATTGCGCTAAGCATATACAAGGTATCTCTAGATATACACGAACTGACGTTGCATTAAGCCTATAAGGTATATATTAAATTCAAACTTACATTGGTATAATAAATTTTATTTTATTTGAGCAACTTCGCAGGCTGCCTGTGGATTTGTTGTGCAGAACAATTATTTTACTCCGTATTTTAGCTATCAGATTGCGTGATTGCAACTTAAACAAATTGGACTTTATTCCAGAAAAATATCAACTGCTAGATAACTTTAATCTACAAGACGTCAAAGAGTCATACATTCTTCAAAGTCGATTCCCGATTAATAAATCTGAATGGAAAAGTATCGTTAAATTTCAAGTCGATGTCTTATATGAAAGTCGATTTCAGAAGTTATTGCTTCTTGGCAGTGTGATTCCCTCTGTAATATGGGAGGAAGGATTTAACATTTCCGAATCTCTTGAATCATGTCGGCTCTTTGCCAATATTGTGACACAACTGTTCTCATCTCTGGAATAATCTGCATTTACTCATTGTCAAACAATTTGCCGCTCGGTGGTTGATCATTTTCTGTCCGAATGTAGTTGTTTTACGTAAGACCATGAAAAGGTTTGATGTGATACTATTGATAGATTCGATTCAATGTCCAGCGCTGATTCCATGAATAATCTCTTAGGATTGATGGCCTGTGATCAGTTAATTCTTTTAAGCAATGAACAACTGATGTATTTCCATCTCATATGTATTTTAATTGTAATTCCATCTCATATGTATTTTAATTGTAATTCCATCTCATATGTATTTTAATTGTAATTCCATCTCATATGTATTTTAATTGTAATTCCATCTCATATGTATTTTAATTGTAATTCCATCTCATATGTATTTTAATTGTTGCTTCCTGTGGATAAAAAATACAACAAACGTTTGACTACATCGACGCTGATGATGAACATCTTCCTATTTAAATCTTTGTCAGTAACTCTATAATTTAGTTTAATAACACCATATATTCGGTGTGGTTTATCGTTGATAGTATTTTTATCATCGCACGGATAACCATTCCAGTACTTTTATATAAAGGCAGCAATAACTGTATTTGACAAAGAATTTTATAATAAGCATAATTTAATTACAAATTAAGCAACCCTTGCAACCGTGACAGTTTTTATATAAATGGTAATCTTAATGTTTTCATAGGTAGGAAAGTATGTTGAAAATGAGCTGAAGATATACCAAGTTAATTTTCCTTTGTTCGCATGGTTACTGTTCATCAAATATATATTTAGTTATGTATAATCATTTGTGAAAAATACGTTATTTCTCACCTGTTCTTTCAAGTTTTGCTGTATTCTCTGTACCATTGGTCGTATCGTTAAGTATATCTATATTTTGTATACCATTTGATACATGAATGCATCTACATTGCGTTTAATATTTATTCATGACTGTAAATTATAGTGATCATCTATAAACAAGGTATTATAGAGTTATTTTTGTCCATGGGTGTACATTCTGTTTTAAACATATTGAGCTATAAATAGGTGTGATTAATTTGGATTTTTAACGTATCTTTAACAATTTTTTCAGTCATTTCGCTACGATGTCTGCAGTGTGACACTTTATAGGGATGTCTAGCCTTGGGGCATAATACCGCAGACATGATGCATCATGTCCCACTCAGTCACATTATCCTGACATCAGGCCGACCAGTCTTAACATTAACCTCTTGATGCTGAGCGCCTAGCCAGGCAGCTGCTGGTACCATTTTTTAAGCCTTTGGTATGACTCCACCTGGGTTTGAACCCGCGACCTCCTGCATCCAAGACGGTTGCTTCTACCACTTAGGCCACCAGAGCGGTCGCTATAAATAGGTATTTACAAGTTAAATTCAACCAATATATTGTACCTGTTGAAAAGCTGGAGCAATTTCTCATTGGTTTGTGGGGTCAGTTGGATTCCTAGAAGAATTACTTCCCATTGGATGGGTCGGTCAGATGGGCTCTATTACGACGTTGGGTATTTGGAAAGGTCACGAGCAAGTACGAAAAATTGCGTTATAGGCTATATTGGGGTATATATGTAGGTAGAGCCTGACAATTATTTCATTCTTATTTCCTATGTTCTTCTTTTAACATCAGTATGCAGATGTGTTTAATGTTGTGTTCAGATATAATTTGAAGGAAACACTTGTTTATATTATTCATTGGAATTACAAAGTGCTCATTGGACTAAATATAATTCTGTTTATACTGTGAATTTATTCAAAGGAGTTCTGAACAACGCCATTCTGATACATGAAGGCTGTTCTCGCATGAGTATATTAGAGGGCATGGAATTCATTCGGAACTGTTAATCACACTGTCACAGAACAGAGAAAGAAAATTCATGCAAGTGGATGTTATTCATTTCGCCATTTGTGCCAATATAGTTTTTCCACTTCGCTCGTGAAATAGTTCCATGTATCTACTCAAAACACCTGGATGTCATCTATTTAATACATACTTCATAATGAAATATATCAGTAGGAGAAAAATTATATCGCTACAATGAGGATACCACTTTTATCCCACAGTTGCGCTATTTCTTATGGAACTACTTTCTTTTCCATTTAGGAACTATATCTGCCTTACGTATGTTAGTCAGTCCTGCATATTTTATTTATATTAATGTCTATTTAAATTTTCTTCATTTCATTCTCTCTCTCTCTCTCTCTCTCTCTCTCTCTCTCTCTCTCTCTCTCTCTCTCTCCGTCAGAATGAATGGATCTTAAATTTGTCACGACTGTTCACCCTCAAACATACATTCATGTAATCAACTAGAAGGCTCCATAAACAATGCTTAAGTATTAACCCCAAAACAACAAAAAGTAGACGTAAAGCATTGTTATTTTATAAATTATGTTTTCCGCATAAATCATGCAAATTGTTAGTGACGGAATTAGATAGTTTGTTTCACCCATACATTATTATATCTATTACACTCAACCACAAACGGTACAATTTATAAGAAAAAAATGTTTCATTACATCTAGTAATAAAATTGTTAAAGTAGTAATTTTAACTGTCATCTCATTTTATATTATGTCTGAAAACGATTTTAAAAAAATCAAGAAGTGATTAGTATCGATTGTAAACTGAAATTTACTGACAACTGAACTTTGGGTGCAGCGTCTGTTACCGAAATAGACCGCAAGCTTGGCAACTCAAGCATATTTCCGTCTGAAATAAGAAATAAGCAAAAGTAGAAACAAAATCCTTGCAACAATATGTGTCTATTTGTTAATTTAAAATAATTTCAATTAAAGGTTAATACATAGCAAAGATTTTATTTTTTTTTTTATTTTTGCAATAACATTTTCAGTTCTTTTCGTAAAATTTTTCATATATTTAACAATCTGATCTAGATATTACAAAGTATTTATAGTCCTGAGAACACTGGTAATTGTTAGTACCGTGACATAGCTTTGTTCTTATTGGTTTTAAAAAATAGCATTGTCCGTGGTGTATTTTTCTCCTGTTATCGTTGACATGCAAGAATTGGTTTTACACTTTTACCTAATTTTAACATAGATACGGTGAATATTGACAAAGAGCTATAAATTAATGCATTATAATTAAGGTTTGGCAACAAAAGAAAAGAAAAGAAAGCACGAAGAACATGAAATTGCCAGAAGCAAATTAATGATGATATAGACTGAGACTTGTTTGCAGATTAATCCGAGGATCTTGTGATGACATAACATCGAACAATGATCTGGTACCTCCAGCAGAATAAGTCAAGAATGGAATATCTATGGCAAGCCATTGGGGCCATAACTTAGAAGCTCATCACCATCTCCACGCCCGAGAAATCAATTCAGTCTCAATTTCAATTTTAATGCGATACACAATACCACGTACATGGCGTAGAAAGAATTAATGCTGTTGAATTTAGCAGTGCTTTGCAACTAAAAGAACTCGTACTTCATTTTATGATCCTCACTTTCCGATAATGAGACAGACGAGGAAAAAAACAGGGAAAGTAGAATTCGAAATTTTAAAACTATTCACCACAACCCATTATTCCACCAATGGAGAACTGAAAAAGGAAATCGAACCATCTTCACTTTTCCTACCCTTTTCCATTAATCCCTGGGGTGGGGATTGACGAAGTAGATGTGCTAAATATATAGCCTGACTTGATAGATGCAATTTCTAATCGAAAGTCGTGACTGAAGAAAAACCGAATGGTTGTTATTTGGGCCATCCAAGAATCTTTAGAAAAGAGAGATACTACTCAAAATCATTGGCATCCTATCTATTGTACGACTGTGTGTTTGGTTTATATATATATATATATATATATATATATATATATATATATATATATATATATATATATATATATATATATATATATATTGTAATCCAACTAAAACTTAAAATTCCCACTCATGTGTTTTGGGGTGTCGTGTATATATAAATACCACCTTTCCTTTTCTTACTTCTGCGTAATAGTGTATGTTTATCCCTCTCATTATGTTCTATGCCCACAATCACTCGCACCTTGTGCAGAATTATGCTTGCGTGTTTGTAAGTATAAAAATATCTGTATTGGTCACTACATAGGGCGTATTGGATAATATACTTCATGCTAATGGATAGTATTCAAAACGTGTTGAATCGGATAGTAATCAAACACTGGTGTGCTGGATGGTAATTAAAAGATTATGTGTTGGACAGTGATCAGAAAGTAGATGTTGGATATTACTCAAAAAATGGGTGTTAGATAGCATCAAATGATTTTAACTCTACATTCCCATGTTAAGATTTACAAATTTTTCACTATGGAAGCAAACGGTGGATAGTATATTTAAAACTATGTGCTGCATAGTACGGTGCGTGGTACCTAGTATATCATAAAGCTGTTCCTGGAGAGTAGGGTTGGGTGTTGGATTATAATCAAAAAGCGAGTGCTGGATAGAAGGAGGACAAGCTGGTGCTGTATAACGTCTAAGCAATTTAACATTACATTTCTCGTTATGACCCCATACAATTTCAACGTTATGACACATTAATAGCATCCCAATGTTAAACCTATCAACATTTGTAACGTAGGATTTCCCGTTCCAATCTCATACAGCCCCCACATTTAAACCTACGAGAGTTATATATATATATATATATATATATATATATATATATATATATATATATATATATATATATATATATATATATATATATATATATATATATATATATATTGTTACGTGTAGGCTCGTACAAAAATAGCAAGAGGAAAAAGTGAAGCCAACAAGCCTTGTAAATTTTTACAAAATAATTTTTTTCCCTAGAAAACAATGTAAAAATTGAAAAATAGGAATTACGTTCTGTGAAAATAATCCAAAATTTAATCCTAAGATTGAAAAATACAAGTGCTATCACTAAACAGTTCTATTAGAATCCAGGTTCGAATCTCGATAACATTCCAATATGGAAGGAGATGACGTCAGATGTGGTCGTTGTACAAATGGCAACAATTCTTCAATTGAATCACGGATTATAATTTTTCCGTATAGAATTCCAGAATAAATTTCCACTGAATTTCTTTGTCCCAGAACTTTTTATAAAAAAGTACACATGTTTAGTTTTCTAGAGAATAAATTATTAAATGCAAAAAACAGATCAAAAACAAAATGGCAACAACAATTAGAATCACCTTGTTCCCTCAAGGTGTTAAGAACGACTAACTGAAAAGCTCTCAGAATGGGTATTAAACCCAATTAAAACATCATCCCATTCTTGTGTGATAGGTCACGTGGTCTCTTAACACTTGAACAACGCAACAGAAAAAATGCCAATTGTCACGTAGTTAGAATAGCCCTATCTAAGAACTAAATTCTCACGCTGAAAATATATATATATATATATATATATATATATATATATATATATATATATATATATATATATATATATATATATATATATATATATATATATATATATATAAAGAAAGACTGTTTACAGTCCAACTATCAAGCGGACCAAAATGACCTTGGCAATAGCCAATCGTTATCACTCGATGTCTACAAAATCTATGAGCTAAAATTAGTCCTGAAGTAAAGTTAAGATCTAATAGGGTCAAGCCAATTTTCGGAAAAGAGACTTAAATCCAATGAAAATTATCATTCCAATAAAATGTAATCAAACAAAAAAATAAAACAAAAAGAATTTAAAATTAACACACAAGCAATTTAATTCCGTATACGTAACACTTCCCCCATATAAAAAAAGAAAGATTTAGATAATAAAGCTTTCTTTTTACCATATATAAGTTATACATGAGATAAAATAAACTTACATAAGAAAATTCATATGGATTATATACAGTGTACATGAAATAATATTTCTATACACGGGAAAGTGCATCTGCAATCAAATTGTCTTTTCCTTTGATGTACCTGATGTTCAGATTATATTCTTGTAAAAACAAACTCTACCTTAATAATCTTTTAATTTTTATTTTCATCTTGTCGATGAAAATAAGAGGGTTGTGATCACTAAACACAACAACCGGAGAAGGAACTGAGCTCATGTAAATTTCAAAATGCTGTAATGCCAAAATTAAAGCCAAACAATCCTTCTCGATTGTTGAGTAATTTCTTTGGTGCTTATTTAATTTCTTAGAGAAATGGCACACTGGGTGATCAACACCATTTCTATCTTATTGAATTAATACTGCTCCAACCCCAACATCACTTGCATCCATAGATAATTTAAATGATTGATTGAAATTTGGAGCCGTGAGAACCGGCGCTCTTTTGAGTATGGCTTTTAATCTATCAAAATTTTCCTGACATTTTTCAGTCCAAAGAAACTTGTTTTTCTTACTTAACATGTTTGTCAGGGGTTCAGCAATATTAGAAAAATTGGAACAAAAGTTTCAATAGTATCCCAGCCATACCCAAAAATCGCATCAGTTGCTTTTTACTGACAGGCACAGGGAAATCACAGATAGCCTTGACCTTAGCATCTATAGGTTTAACTTAACCATGTCCCACATTATGTCCTAGAAAAGTTACACAAGCACGGCAGAACCCACTTTTAGATAAATTGATTGTCAAATTAGCATCAGTGAGTCTTTCAAAGAATTTTCGACCGTGGCTAGATGTTCTTTCCAGGTGTCGTTGTAGATGATGACATCATCAATGTAAGCATCACAATTATCTAGACCAGAGGTAATCATATTCATCAAGCGTTGAAAAGTACTTAGGGAACCCTTCATCCCGAACGGCATTACTTTATATTGATGGAGTCCGTCTGGAGCCACAAAAGCCGAAATTTCTTTCACTCTTTCCGTTAGTGGAATTTGCCACAATCTTTTCAGACGGTCAAATTTGGTGACATGCTTGGCATTTCCAATTCAATCAATACAGTCATCGATTCTTGGTAATGGAAATGAATCTTTTTTTTCACATTGTTTACCTTCCTATAATCAGTGAACATACGGAAAGTTTTATCCGGTTTCGGAACAAGTATACATGGTGAACTCCAATCACTTTTACTGGGCTCTATGAAATCGTTCTCCAGCAAAAACTGAATTCCTTTTTCAAGTATTCCTGTTTGAGAGGGATCATCCTGAATGGGTGTTTTTTTTTCACAGGTTTTGAATCTACAATTTCAACGTCATGAAAAATTTTGTTTGTCCTCGTAGGAATATCTGGAAACAAGTGCTCATATTCGATTAATAACTGTTTAAGTTTCTTTCTTTCATGTTGTTGTAAATGTAAAAGTTTCTGCTCCAGATTTTCCATATTTTCCGAAGACTTGTTGCTGCAAGATCAACAGTGTCCGATTGAATTTCTTCACTTAAATCCGCAGTTGGTGGGACAGGTACAACTAAATTAATTGTATGATTTACTTGGCTATCTCTTTCAATATACTCATTTAACATGTTAATGTGGCAAAGTTGTTTTTGCTTTCGCCTACCAGGAGTATTTATGATGTAATTTAAATCATTTAATTTCTTTTCAACCGTGTATGGACCATAATACTTAGCCTGAAGGGGATTTTGTGGAATGGGCAAGAGAGCTAGAACTATATCACCAGGCTGAAAACTCCTATCTCTTGAGTTTTTATCATATCTTGATTTCATTCTGGACTGAGCAGAGCGCAGATTTGCTCTTGCGACCTCACAAGCCTTTGACAAACTTGTACTTAAAATAAGAAACATAATCAAGAAGATTGAGCTCAGCATCTTTATTAGAAAGAAGTGTCTCTTTCAACAACATCAAAGGTCCACGCACAGTATGTCCGAAAACTAGTTCAAAGGGACTGAATCTTAAAGATTCTTGAACAGACTTGCTAACCGCAAACAAAAGTAAATGAATGCCTTCATCCTAATCTTTACTCGTATCAAAGCAATATGACCGAATCATATTCTTTAAAGTCTGATGAAATCTTTCTAAGGCCCATTGGCTCTCAGGGTGATAGGCAGATGATATAAACTGTTGAATGCCTAATTCGTGCATAGCTTGCTGGAAGAATCCAGACATGAAATTTGACCCTTGACCCGATTGGACCGATTTGGGAAGGCCAAACTGAGTTAATAAAGAAACCTTAATCAAAGCTCTTACTATTGTTTTGGTTTTAATATTCCTCAAAGGAATTGCCTCTGGGAATCTTGTTGACGCACACATAATGGTCAACAGATATTGGTTGCCTGACTTGGTCTTAGGTAAGGGACCAACACAATCTACCATAATTCTGCTAAATGGTTCTTCAAATGCAGGAATAGGTTGCAGATGAGACTTAGGTATCTTCTGATTGGGTTTTCCTACCATTTGACAAGTATGACAAGATCTACAAAATTTACAAACATCACATTTGATTTTCGGCCAATAAAAGTGAGTCAAGATCTTGTGATAAGTTTTATTTATCCCTAAATGACCAGCCAGAGGAGTTTCATGGGCCAAACTAATTATTTCCTGTCTGTAAGATTTTGGAACTACAATCTGATTGTTCACTGACCACTCGTCATTAGCAGGTACCTCGGGAGGTCTCCATTTTCTCATAAGAATTCCATTTTTAATGAAATAACAGACAGGTACTTCAGTGGCTTCAGTTTCACTAATGGCCCTCTGAAACAAAACAGGAGATCTCAGAATCTTTTTCCTGTTCGACGACAAGTGACTGTCGTTTGTCAACCTGATCAGATAAAAGAAAATAAGTAGTAAAAAGAGGATCACTGTCATCAATGCCTTTTCACTGATCCAAATAAGGAGTGAAAGTGACCTCATCAAAAATCTGACCAATACATGTGTCAGCTAAAAGAATAATTTCCGTATCAAAATCATTCTCAAGAGCTTTCTTTGACATAGCTCTGGTAACTGCACAAGCGGCTATAACTCAGGGTATTCTTTTTCAATAGGATCAAGTTTTTGATCCAAAGAAGGCTTGTCAGTTACAAGTGGATTAACCACAACCTTGTCTCCAGCTAGGTTGTTACCTAGTAACAAATGAATGCCCTCAACGGGTAAAGAAGGCGCTCTACCGACTGTCACAGGTCCTGAAACTAAGTCTGATGACAAATTTACAGAATGGAGAGGAACATTAACAAAGCCGCACTCTACTCCCTGAATGCGAACACTCTCATTAGAACAGGACTTCTCAGAAAAAGGCAAAGTTCCTGATAATAAAAGACTCTGAGAAGCTCCTGTATGCCATAAATTTTAATAGGGATAGGATTGGCCAAATCACCCAAGAGTGATATAGAACCCTTCGACATGAATGGTTCATAATTCTTCATAATAAAATCAGACTGGGGTTTATTAGACCCAACAAATGTATTGCTTTCAATACATGACCGTGACCTGGACTTCTTAGAAATAAGAGCATTTGGGATAGGTCTATCTTGATTCTGATGCCTATATTTCAATTTGAAGCAATCAGAAATGACGTGTCCTTTTTTTCTTGCAATAGGTACACATAGGAATATACAAGGATTTTGAATCAAGTTTATCAGAAGCTTGATTTTTAGAAGTTGTGCCAGATTGAGTTTTAGAAGGAGTCGTATTAGGCTGAAATACCTTTCTACCAGTAGACTGCTGAGTGAAAGATTTGCTTACAACAGAAACTTTATGAGTTAAGGAATACTCATCAGCAGCAAGAGCAGCATTTTCCAAGGTTTCGATCTTATGCTCTTCAAGGTGATTCTTAATGTCATTAGGAACACAATTCTTGAACTCTTCAAGTAACACAAGTTGTTGGAGACTTTCATAATTATGTTAAACTTTCTTGGTTAAACACCATCTCTTAAATAACTGCTCTTTTTCTCTTTCAAATTCAACATAATTTTGTCCAGCTTCTTTTTTATAGTTTCTAAATTTTTGCCGATAAGCCTCAGGGATTAACGCATAACCCTTTAAGATGCATTCCTTAACCAAATCAAAGTCAAAACTTTGCTGTACTGACAGGGATGCCTATATATCTCGAGCCATGCCAAAAAGTACACATTGCAATAATTGAGTCCAATGTTCCCTTGGCCATTTCAAATTTTCAGCAACTTTTTCAAAATAAAAAAATATATGTCTACTTCTTTTTATCTAAAAGGGGGCACTAAACTGATGTTTCTTGTAATGTCAAAACATGAATCTGTGTGTGATGTGAGATCATGCTTTTCACTTGCCAGCTCAAATTCTTTCATTTTAATTTGAAATTCCTTTTCATCCTTCTCTTTTTTCATCTGTACGTGCATTTGTTCTTTTTGAAACTCCAGTTGCGTTTGTTTATCTTTCTCCCTCTCCTGTCTCCCTCTCTCCTCTTTCTCAAATTGTAATTGTTTATCTTTCTCCGTCTCCTGTCTCATTCTCTCCTCTTTTTCAAATTGTAATTTCATTTGTTTATCTTTCTCTCTTTCCTGTCTCTCTTTCTCCTCTTTCTCAAATTGCAATTGCAATTGCTTCTCTTCAAATTGCATTGTTATTTTTTCTCTCTCTCCTCTTTTTCCAATAACATTTGTTCTTTTTATTTCTGCAATTCGAGCTTCCTTAACTCCAATTCCATCTTGTATTTCATTTTTAACTCCATTACGTTTCAGTCAGAGTCTGTTACCGACTTGCTGACCGAAGCCAAAATACCTTTATCAAGACCATTCTTCTCTACCAAATATTGAATCAAAATATTTTTAATTTCGTGTTTCGTCAAGAAAGCTTTTGCCTCAGAAAGATCGTATTTTCTGGCAAGTTCAAGCAACTCATCTTTTTTCAAACTATCCAACTGCTCCTGAGTAGGACTAGAAAGAAAAGTCTCCACTTTTAATGACATTGTGAAATAAAAGCCTGTTGTTTTCATTAAATATTTCAAACAAAATGTAAAATAGTACTTGGGATTTAAAAACTAGTGGAATTTAAATTTCATAAAACAATTTTCTGAAATATTTTAGCCAAAATTCAAATATCCAAGGACGAGCAAACCCAATTTTCTCCTGTTACGTGTAGGCTCGTACAAAATTAACAAGAGGAAAAAATTAAGCCAACAAGTTTTTTTAAATTTTAACAAAATAATTTATTTCCCTAGAAAACAATGTAAAAATTGAAAATAGGACTTACGGTTTGTGAATATAATCCAAAATATAATCCTAATCTTGAAAAATACAAGTGCTATCACTAAACAGTTCTAATAGAATCCAGGTTCGAATCTCGATAACGTTCCAATATGGAAGGAGATGACGTCAGATGTGGTCGTTGTACAAATGGCAACAATTCCTCAATTGAATCACGGTTTGTAATGTTTCCGTATAGAATTCCAGAATAAATTTCCACTGAATTTCTTTGTCCCAGAACTTTTTATAAAAAAGTACACATGTTTAGTTTTCTAGAGAATAAATTATTAAATGCAAAAAACAGATCAAAAACAAAATGGCAATAACAATTAGAAACACCTTGTTCCCTCAAGGTTTTAAGAACGACTAACTGAAAAGCTCTCAGAATGGGTATTAAACCCAATTAAAACATCATCTCATTCTCGCGTGAAAGGTCACGTGGTCTCTTAACACTTGAACAACGCAACAGAAAAAATGCCAATTGTCACGTAGCTAGAATAGCCCTATCTAAGAACCAAATTCTCACGCTGAAAATATATAAAAAAAGAAAGACTGTTTACAGTCAAACTAACATGCGGGCCGAAATGACCTTGGCAATAGCCAATCGTTATCACTCGATGTTTACAAAATCTATGAGCTAAAAATAGTCCTGAAGTAAAGTTAAGATCTAATAGGGTCAAGCCAATTTTCGGAAAAGAGGCTTAAATCCAATGAAAATTATCATTACAATAAAATGTGATGAAACAAAAAAGAAAAAGAAAAAGAATTTAAAACTAACACACAAGCAATTTAATTACATACAAATGACACCCAAGTGGCCCATACAGATATTTACGGTGTGAGGTACTATTTAACAGCGACAAAACCATGACGACAAGAACAACGGTTGTAGCAAAAAACAACAACAATAATAAGAAGGGGACAGAACCAAAGAAAGAAATCTCGACACAGATCTAAACCATGTAAAAGGAATTCACGATTCTTGTCGTTAAGCATTCAGTATGCAGAAGAATATCATTCCACTACTAGCATTTTGTAGGCGCGTATTAAAAGGGGTACACCATTGAAATTGCGACTGAAAAATCAAACTGCCGGTGCTGTTGTTACTGTTTTTGTCGATGAGGATGTTGTTTCTATAAATGTGCTGATAGATTGCCTGTGTTGCTCCTCCATGATTTCAAAGGCAAGTTTTATGAAAGCATTGGCATCTAAAAAAAAACATACCTATAGTTAAAAAGTTTAATAGGAAAGAGGATGTCGTGGGGTCCACATGGATTAGATACGGCATGACCCATACATGTACTTTCAAGCATATTTGGAATAGTTCTGCGTTATTCATTGGTTCAGCCATATACCGGATGACTGTAACATTTTGTATCTGGTTGAAATTAAGTTATTTTTTAAGTTATATACTTCATTGTATGTATATTACAAGAGTGCTCCAATCTCATGTACACACATACTGTACTACAAATACTCCATACTCCCGAGCCCCCATTCCCTCCCCGCCCCACCCTTGTGTTTCACGTTGACTGAATGATCTTGGATCAAACACTTCCTTTTCAGGCGCCATCTCCGGTTTCAGTGTAAGAAAACGTCATATCCAATTAGAGTTAATTCATATTAGTGTTTTGTTTGGGGGGTCATGGAGTGCTTTTGCTCTCTTACCAGCTTTTAAGAGTTCAGGAAGTAAATGCGCGTTACCATTGCAAAGTTAAAAATATATAAATCTGAAGTGCATTTTATCTTTCCCTGTGGCAAAGAAAACAACGTTCGTTACAGCAACACGTGTCAGTGGACTGAACGCATTTAATAGGACGTTATACACATGTTTAATTAATTTATAACTGTCAATGTATGTTTACGTTTAATAGATTGATAATTCACCTTAAGAGTTATAGACAAATAACATTTTCATTGGACAATATTCAGGATTAGAGATTACCACATCACAATGAGTGTAAAATGAATGCATGATTACATAAGAATTCAATACGTATCTTTCAACAGATAGTAAATATAATATGCATGGAGCAACACGTATGCAAATTAATATTCTTAACGTCACGTTTGAGGATATTTAGAAATAATGATTGCTATACTCATATTTTCATCGTTAGTCTAATGTCAAATATTAATAACGATATTCTGTGACTGACATTTATGGTATCCTAAATCTTTTGCAGCTTTTCGGCTTATTGTTCTCGTGAAATTGGAGAAAATTCCAGAGAATCAAAAGGAGCAGTTTGCCCTTTTAAGGAAAATGTTAGGAAATACTAAAGGTCCGGCAGGAAAGGATACAGACGAAATACTTCCAATACCCAGTGACACATCACAAGAATCGGAGGCTAAAAAAGAATCAACAACAATACAAGATTTTAATTTAAGAGCTTCTTTTCAGATACGGAATAATTCAAATATTTGGATACCTTATTTAGGTTCTCCTACCAATAAATGCGCCGTGCACGTGTCTTACAATACATACGATAATATATATATATATATATATATATATATATATATATATATATATATATATATATATATATATATATATATATATATATATATATATATTTGGCCACTCCAATCGATATTGGAGTGATGCCATTGGTAAGCTTTCGTGATTCAAAATGGCGTTCTTTATTTTATAAATTGTAGTTGCAATGATGTGCAGTGTGATAGGCGTATGTATACACGGTCCGTTCTATGACATCCTATTGCAGGAATCGTGCATGTATGCACGGTCTGTTCTAAGACGCCCTATTACATTAATCAAAACCTGATGCGAAAATTCGAACCATATCTTTTCAAGACCTATCTTTATTTCATCGTAAAATCCTTCCTATATTTGTAGAATTCTCCCAAGCCGGCCTTAAAAATGTTCGTTCTGAATATAAAAGTGTCTCAAGAACCTTGATGAGAAGGGTTCTTTCAAGCGCTTAAAATCTGAAGGGTTTTGATAACGATGATGTGATGTGCGGTTTCTTTTTTGAAAATTCTATTAGTCACAGATATTTAAATGAATGGAAATGGCACTGTACTTTTGTTCACTTAGATACTGAAACTACATATATATAAAATAATTTCTTGCCAAATTGTAAAAAATGTTTTTGACAAATACTCCACTAATTACTGATGAAGAGGCACTGCCTAAACTATCAAATATACATCAATATAATGATGAGGGAAATACAAGGTTATGTGTTTGTAGCTCCTCCATTGTCAAAATTTAATATGATCTTGTCTTTGTATGCATTATATTTCCAAAAGTATTTGTTTTTCCAAATTACAGATAATGCTTGAAAGTTGTTTTATTGAGCGGGACAACCAAAACTTTGAGTTCAAATATCTAAAGTTTATACAATTTGTCCGATCGAGCAAATGTTTCCACGAGTATTATTATTGAAAGTGAAGTAGAATCTAATTTTGGGCCAATGGCTTAACCATCCACTTGCCAGAATGGAAAATTGAGTCTCAAAGCTACCGTTCAGAATAAACTAAGGGAATCACAGATACATTGAAGAAAGTTTCATTGCACTTTTTAATTTTTCTATTAGATATATAAGCAGTGAAAATGTGATATATGACTATGTTTAAGCATTAACATTAGTTTTCAATCTGCGGGACCCAGATCATCCCAAGAAGACCCAGATTCAATGCTGTCTAGAATGCAGATTCAGATACCGACAATTAACATAAAGAAAACAAAGTATATTTTTGTTATTATTTTATTCATATTTGGTCTTAAATACAACTGTCTAGACCTTGGGACTGTAAACCCTGTCAAATTTGTAAAGCAAAACTAAATGAAAATAAATTGTATCGACACAATGATATTTTATGCGTAATTTCCTTTGTCTCTGGATGATACTTGAATAGATTTTCATACCATTAATAGTAAATAAAGTTTGCCTGCAAGGCATATTACAAACACTACAAATTAGCTGCTTGATCATGGCAAACTAGTTCAGAAAGCGTGTCACGTTCCTAATTTGATGGTCTGAAAACTGTGTGCAATTCAATGAACTAAATTTCTGTACTCCATTGATTACATTAGGAAAATCTAAATATCATCTTGATTACTCTACTGTGAGGCCATCCACTTCTAGAGCTTCAGCAAGTATTTTTTTTAACAAAGGCAACCAAAATAGACAAATGTAATTTAGTATATTTTTTCATGCATATATTAATGATAGTTTTACACTTCAAGAATTATTATACTGCTTTTCTCATATCTTAACTTTTTAAACTTTTTGGAAGAAAGGTGGACCATTATGCTTAACAATCATGCTTTTATAGCTTGTATAAGATATAAGGGGTATAATGTGATTTTAGAGGCTGTAATAACACTTAAAATTTTATTTTTTTAGAACGTTTGAGTTTGCTAAATTGATTTGTCATTTTTATTGTAGATTTTGACTTTTTGTCATTAGTGGGGCGTTTGCGTTTCACAAACACAAAGTAACTGTTCTCAATAGTTTTTTTAACGTTTCAGGAAGTTGTAGGAATGTTATTTCATGACGCTACATGACAACGTTGTAGCAACACTCCAGCAAATTCACTAAATTATGTTGCCACAACGTATTAAAACAACGATGCTATAACTACGAAACAACATTGCTCCAACGTTGAATTATAGCTTGGATGGATTCAAGCATATATAATATTGTCCATTGGGCTCCTTCCCAAAGTGTAAGTGCTAAGAAAATCACTACAAACATTTGCCCAGGACCTTCAAAGACAAAATGGTTGATATGCACTGAGGCTGCACATAGGTAATGCTTTACGTGCGGATGCCGATGCTGATTGAACTACAACAGTTTGCCAATTATTAGTGGAGAAAACCAATAACGGAACTAGCTGAGATGTTCACCAGGTTATCCGCAAAAAGGTGTTACGCAGAATATTGTTCTTAATCTGATGGGTGTGATCTTTCTTCTAATGTTGCGTCTATCTAGGTGAAATAAATCGTGTCTTTTCTGTTATTGTTGTATACTCTTGAATATACAGATCTGTGTAAGGTTTAAATCCTGTCGACAAGTTGCTGTTAATATCCTTCATATCCTTCTGTCTGGATTAACTATTATATCAAGTTGTCAACAGCAACTCACATTTAGCAGCCTGATATTCACAGTGCATGGTAGGTAGTGAATGAAAGGCGTTGTTAGCTTCAGTTGAAATGATATCAGTGTATAACATTTTAAACAGTACTGCTTACATAGACCAGATATTTCCCGAAAATGCAGTAATCAGTCTAAGAACGAAACGACACTGAACGTGAAGAGCTATACAGACAATATATAAAAAAGGCGACAAAAGCAAGATGGAAATAGTCTATCCCAAACTTAGCTGGATTAACTTAGTCTCTTTGCGGCTTTGTGGGTTTAACACACACCATTCTTAAGTATATGATAGGATATACATGACGGGCAGTATATTTGGTGCAGGTATGACTGGGGGAAACCCCAGAATGAGATTTTTCACCAATGGGAACTTACTGGCAAACTTTCTCACATACCCATGTTGACCGAGAGGAAGCTCGAACCCACTCAGAAAGAGATGAGATGTCAGTAAAGGCGACTTCCTTAGACCACTCAACCACCCGGGTTCTCCTTATATATATAGATATATATATATATATATATATATATATATATATATATATATATATATATATATATATATATATATATATATATATATATATATAATTTAATACAAATAATATTATCATACAGGTTAGAGAATTTGAATTCGTATTCTACGGAGATTCGAACCCTAGGTCCGCGAGTAAACGGCACCCATCGCCTTGCCTGCACACACCAGCCCATATCCCGTCACGACTAAGCACGCATCACCAAAAAATGATGGCACTGAATCGGTGTTATATGAACTCGTTTGTAGCAGACACACTCTCATGACGACCTAGTAATTATATATATATATATATATATATATATATATATATATATATATATATATATATATATACTTACTTCTATTTTATGAATCCTTTTACAAATCCTGAATATCTTTACCATGTACGTATTTTTTCATATTTTTCTATCCTTTTTGCATTTGTTTAAATTTATATTTTATAACTTTCTGTTTTATTGGCATCAAGTAGCTATTATTGTGCTGACTTGCCTTTAAACCATAATGCGCACATTCTTTCACATATATGGTAATGCTTCTCAACTCTTTAACGATTTTTTCTCCAACTCACATTAGAAAATTTAGCTGTAATCTCCCACCTCTCCTCTTCTCCCCCCCCCATCTCTCTCTCTCTCTCTCTCTCTCTCTCTCTCTCTCTCTCTCTCTCTCTCTCTTAGCACAAAAGCATGATGCCAATTTGAATACAAAATATTCAAATTGTAAGGAAATCTATGCTACCAATTAAGAAAGTCTAGTTAGAGGGTAGAGATTTTGCATTAGTACTGGATAAGAAAAATGAATATGTAAATAATAATACCACATTTTCCATTTGCACAGGGGTGCCCGCATAATTATTTTTGGGGGTATGGGGCACATGTAGTGGTCACCTATTAAGTTTTACATTTGAGGCCATGACATGTTTAGACGTGAAATCGGGGATACCTATATGCGGGCGCTCATGGTTCGATATCAACATAATTGCTTGAATCCATAAAGGTATTTTCGGCAATAATTTCATTAAGGTAGCATGTGCATCAGCTACAATCCTACATCATTAGATCTGAGTTTTCTAGGATCCAAAACTCCTCATTGTCGTTGTAGTTGCTGCTACTATAAATATTAAAAATGTTATCATGTAACAAAATAAAGCAAGATGAAACAATCAAGGGATCTTACGAGGCGCCGTAGCGGACAAAATCTGGTCCAATGAGAAAGTTGCAGTTGAAATTTCGATGTCCTATGTCGAGAAATCCAATATCACGTGTTGGATCAAATTGCATGTCCTTAAAGTTCCATTTTATAGACAGAGATTTTAGATTTTGTATGTTGAATTATACAGTGGTGGTTTAATGTTCTATTTCCCATGTCGAGGTTTTACAGTGTATATTTTGAATTACACAGCGGTGTTGAAATTTCAATATCATATGTCGCGAATCCCTAATTCACACGTTGAATATAACTCTTTGTGATGAAAGTTCCATTTCATATGGCGAGTATTTAGATTTCATCTGTTGAATTTCACAGCAACGAGAAGCAACCTCCTTGTTTAAAAATAGTGCGGTCCGTACACGAGAGCGACCTCTAGCGCAGAAATTCATATAATTATCGACCTGTGAATGATAATTTTCAAACTGTAAATGCATGAAATGTAATGGCGCCTCGTGACTGAATACACGAATGATGTATTTTAATACTCGATATTATTTTGAATTGTTAAAGTGGACATTTTGTAATGTTACTTTTAACACCAACACATCATTTCACCATATAAAAAATAGCAATTCTGGCAAGCACAATAAAATGTCCAACCACCGCTGTGCAATTCAACAGATACAATCTAAAAACTCAACATTGGACATCGAATTTTCAACCAGCGCTGTGTAATTCAACAGATGAAATCTAAATACTCAACATATGAAATGGAACTTTCAACATAAACTCTTTGAACCAATAAGTAAATTAGGAATTCTCGACGTGTGACATTGAAATTTCAACCACCGCCGTGTAATTCAAACGACACAATCTAAAACCTCGACACAGAAAATATAACTTTCAACCACTACTGTTTAATCCAACAGATACAATCTAAAATCTCGACCTAGAAAATGGAACTTTAAGGACAAGCATTTTTGATACAACACGTGAAAATGGAATTCTGGACATATGACATTAAAATTTCAACGGCAACGTTTTGATTGGACCTTCTTTTGTCCGCTACGGCGCCTGATAGGATCTGGGAAGTTTGTTATTGTGATGTATGAGTCTTTAACTGTATAGTGGTTGAAAACGATAGTGAAAGTTTTCAAAAAGGACTTATTCATAATTTTATTTATATACAAGTGTTCACTGTATGAAGGTGTCTAATAATAATAATAATAATAATAACAACAACAACAACAACAGTGGCAATAATAATAACACATATAATTTATTCTCAGTAGACTGTTCGGCAAAAGTGATCATCTCATGCAGTGTCGAGATATACAATATTTTAATTCTATGAAAAATGTGCAAAACAGTGTTGTTCGAGCCGAAGTGAAATACTAATCTTTCCCTTGGTGGACCTCTTTCATTGCGCTAATCGTTCTCTTTGATGAGCTCATTCAATGGTGACCTGAATTGAAATAGTTAAGTCACAGCATGTGAAATATTAAACAAAAGGGACTCTCTAAATGAAAATCTATATTTACGCGCTTGATTTAGCTAAGACCTCCACTTCGAAGAAAATATATTTACACGTTTTGCTTATTTCAGAAAGGTCAAATGATCGAATCATTGCGGCTTTCAGAAGCACTGACTCAAGACGTTCAACAATTGCGGATTCAGATATGAAATCACAATTCAAACAATTCAAGTGCGGGTAGGTACATGTCCATGTCTCGGCTATCGTAAAGAGCGACAGGAAGTAAATTACTGACACAGAGTGTATTGAGGTCAGCGTTCTGGAATATGGCGTCGATACCGCGAGAGATCATCCAAAAACATAACAAATTACTGGTAGATCTATGTGATCACATAGACATCAAGGACCAGGGGTACAAAAATTTTATTACTTATCTAAGAAATGCCGATCTACCACCGGGACGACTGTCTCGCGTTGAGAACGAGCCAGAGAAGTTGTTCCAGTTGATGCAGCAGAAAGGAAAGTTGAAGGTAGGGGACTACAGGGTTCTGGAGGAAGCACTCGAAAAGAGTGGCAATGAGGAAGCTTTGGACCTTGTTAGGAAATCAGGATCCGAAATAACACAACAACTCAAAGGGCAAGGTCCCACTACAAGCGGTAGGTGTCCTTAATAGCCTTATTGATATGCTCTCTCTCTCTCTCTCTCTCTCTCTCTCTCTCTCTCTCTCTCTCTCTCTCTCATTATTACAAGCAATTATTATAACTTCAGCCTTGGACCAGGTTTGAGGTTTCAAGTACAGGTTCAACGACATTTCCGACGCAGAGCTTTATCCATATCCACCCAACCTACCTACTAACATACATATGAGCACATATACATAAAATGAGGCCGACAGAAAGAAACAGACCGGTATGTGTATGACTTAACATATGTGAAGTTACTGTGCCATCAACAACGCATTTGATGCAAATTCTCAGCGCGGGGTGCGATTATACTGCAGGCTTTCATCAGCTCACTGTTTCTCGGTGGAGCAAATTGACGTCTCGAGCAATGCTCAATGCTTCAACGACTAATTTGCTTATTTATCTTTCAGTAATCGGCATTTTGAAAAGGTTGTGTTAATTGATACGTAGTTTTAAAGCATGTGATAGAAATTTTATAAAAATTGGAATAAATGATATTAAGATTATACAACATTGTTGGTTTATTGTCAAATTCTACATGTGAGTTTCTCAAAGCTCCGTTAGACTGCTTGTCCAAAATTAGTACATGCTTGTCAGATGCAATTCGGCAAAGATACACCAAACTTCGCAAGGCTATTGATTAGTCAGCAGTGTACACTAGACTGTTTTGCAATATTTGACATCTTCTCCGCCGGGCTGATAGGTCCAATTTTCCTATGCCTTGTATTTCTCGTGATATTCGACAAGGTTCTTTAATTCCTCTGACTTTAAAGTGTCCAATTAGTGCTAAGAACTTAGCAAAAAGAGAGCTTACTTACAACTAAGATAGATATGTAGATATGTTTACATTAACTGTCATTTATAACTGTCATTTTGGAAGATCAGGTTGTTGAAATTCTCAGAGCGCCAAACCATCGATCGTGTATTTCTGCTTATCATTATTATTATTATTATTATTATTATTATTACAGTAGCTGAGGACACCGCACATGAGCGCGGCGAATCTCCTAACAAACGAATTAAAACTGGTGAGTATATTTAGGACAAATTTGATCTCATCTGTCAAGAAAAACGTAGAGGTAAATATAATAATATAACCGCAATAACAAAAGAAAAAGTCAAATTGAAAGTACCCCTTTTAATGCCAGGGGATATAACTTTTCTATTGCTATTTTCTTCTTATTATTTATATTTCTTAAAGTTAAACCCAGAACCATTTAGTTTCCCACTTACTCTGCTATCACATTACTTTCCACATGTGTGTGTGTGTGTGTGTGTGTGTTAAAAATGTTATTACAGGTTCTGTGTTTATCAAAACTTTTAAATCGTTTTGAACATAATGTTTAAATCTTTTGTGAGCCTGTTTACAGTAAAAAAAAAATTACTTTCTGTCGATTGTACAAAAGGTTCACAACTTATACTATGCACTCTAGACAGCTCGCGTGTTTTATTTATTTATTTTTATTTATTTATTTATTTTTGCGGAGGAGGAAACTAATAAGCCTGAGAAAAACTAGCGAAGCGAGGGTGTTAGGACTGCGAAATTCAGGACACACGTCTGCTATATCCTATGTATGACTGATTATTTATACCTAGAAACAGTATCGATTATCGATGTTATATCCCATGCAGGGCTGGTTATGTATACCTAGAAATAGTATCGATTATCGGTGTTATATCCTATGTAGGGCTAGTTATATATACCTAGAAATAGTATGGATTATCGGTGTTATGTCCTATGTAATGCTGGTTATGTATAACTAGGAACAGTATCGATTATTGATTTTATATCCTATGTAGCGCTGGTTATTTACACCTAGAAACAGTATCGATTATCTGTGTTATATCCTAAGTAGGGCTGGTTTTTTATACCTGGAAACAGCATCGAATTATTATCGGTGTTAAATCCTATGTAGGGCTGGTTATTTATACGTAGAAACAGTTTCTTTATTATCGGTGTTGTATCCTATGTAGGGCTGATTATTTATACCTAGGAACAGTATCGATTATGGGTAACGAGTTCTGGAAAAATATTCTATTTTATCGTTTCAAAAGCGCATATAACAATTATATCTAAAAGGATATGAGTGGGTGTTGATGATGGCACGTATAACGCAATACTCAATCCTGTATCATGTGTATCATATCAAAGGATCTGATAATCAAAGCAATACTTCCCCGTTGAAGTCTTGAAATATTTTCTCCTTCTAATGCCGGACTATCATTAACGACTGGTAAGATAATGAAGAATGCAGAGACACCACATTTAGTAATCCGTGGCAGATCAAAAAGTCAGACAGTCTCCATTTACAAGTATTTTCACTCGCATCCACAAGTGCAGTTTACAATCATAATCAGTTATAGAAGTTTCATTTATTTTCTTTGCTGTAAGATGTCACAGTAAATATGATACTTTTTCGAAGAGGCGGTAAAAATATACAGCAAGTAAGCACAAGATCAGGACTATATGGAATGAATGGTTTTCAATGATGGAAAGCAGAGTTATACTTATATTCACATGACCATGTCGCTCTGTTCAGTCAGATAAGACAACCTGACGAAAAGATATTACATGTATTGTATAATATTTAAATGTAAAAAAAGAACAAAATACTGTAATGATCATCTCATACGTAACTTATATGACTAAGATTAAGTGAGCAATTGACAAAGAATCATTCTAGTGACGGTACATTTTTTCCTAAAAGCGTCGATTACTTCTTGTATCGATAGTTAATCAGCTGTAGATCTTTTATCGATCGATTATCGATTAAATTCGCCTTCCGTAATTTTGTTGACGAAAACAATTTCATTGTTCATGGCTTTGCTTACCAACTCGTTTACGTCTAGCAGAGTTGTGTTTCTTTAAATTTTGTTCGAATGCGTTAGAAACCCTAGTTATGATGAAACAAATGGCTTCATATTTATAATCAGCTGAACCCATGCCACTTAGATGTCTTATTATGTCAGGTCAGGTATGGTCTACCACCGTAAGTAACCGTCGACGTTACTACCTGTAGTGGACAGCTACACCTCACTTAAATCCAACTCGCACGCAAGTCATGACATTACTCCACTCCTCGACTAGATACTTAAATGATGTGGTGATGGGCAAGCAGCAAAGAAGCAGGTGTGGATACACTAGGAGCTGTTGCTGCAGACGTGTACAAATGCAGCTCGGGGCATATGGTTGCCTTTCACTGAATCGAAGCAGCAGTGGAACGCGGCATCCCTTGGGAGACTGAGTAGCCCTTTTAAGGACGACACTGCTCACCACTGTAGCATGAGGAATGGGCTAGAAAAGGTGGCTGAAACATTCCCTGCCTCACCTTATCCTATCAGCATACCGCCACTGATCCCGCCTTTTGCGGTCGAAAACCTAACAAGAAGACAAAAATGGCGCAACTCAACATCGGAGACGGGAACGTATGCACACTCATCGACAGTACCCCAGAAGATATACCAGAGGAACATCCAACTATCAGGTTTGAATGGACATTGCTTAGCTGAGGGAGGACAACTCGACGAAGTTGGAGACGGGTATACCTTCTTCTGGAATGGCCGAATTTAAGAAGAGAGATCTGAAGCTGGTGATGGCTTTGCCATATTATCATAGCTAGTCAGCAAGCTCACTAATCTCCCAAAATGGCGTGAATGACAAACTAATGCAAATGAGATTCCCACTGTCTAGAAAAAGACATGCAACTATTATCAGCTTATATGCACTCATCATGACCAACCCAGATGAGATCAAGGACAAATTTTATGAAGACCTGGTTTCACTTGTTGCATAAATGCTAAAGGCCAACAAGCTCATCATCATCGGTGATTTCAGTGCGAGTGTTGGAACAAACTACCAGGCATGGCCAGGTGTCAAATACAAAAACAAAAGGCTCTTCCTACTGAATACAACCTCCTAATCACCAACACCATCTTCCACCTGCCAAAAAGCAGCAAGGCGTCTTGTATGCTCGCACGGTCGAATCAATGGCACGTCATCGTCAGGAGAAGAGACAGGCAGAATCTTGTTACGTATCGGCTTGTTTAAAGTAACACAAAGAAAAGAGCGAAGACAACAAGCTTTGTAAATTTTAACAAAAATAATTTATTTCCCTAGAAAACACGGTGAAAAGGGAAAATATGAAATAGGACTTACGATTTACTAAGAAAATCGAAACATTTGTCCTAGAATTGTGAAAAACATACAAGCCCTATCAATAAACAGTTCTAATTGAAGTAGTCTGAATCTCAGTTCCGTTCCAAGATGGTGGATGATGACGTCAGACGAAGGTTTTACACAAATGTCCAGAATTTTCACTTTGAATCACAATTTGTACTGTTCTGTTCCAATTTAGATTCAATTTCACTAAATGTCTTTGTCCAAAGCCGGTTGTGTAGATCAAGGGAAAATAGTTGTTGTTTAAAAAGTAGATGAAGAATGGCTATCATCTATAGCAATATACATCTCGTTCTACAGACGTACAAATGAACAACTCTTTCTAGCACTGGAAAAGAATACCTTCTTCTCAAGGTATTAGAACGACTCTTCAAGGTGTTAAAATATGACTGACTAACCATCTCACAGATACCTGAGTATTTAAACTGAACTAAAACGTCATTTCATGTACACGCACGAAGAACGTGGTGATTTCGAAATCTCACCATCGCAGTACAAAGTGTAAACAAGTATAATTAGAAATGACCTCGGCTACATCTAATCATTTATGCCGGCAGTTTATCCATCCGGCAGTCTAAACAAAAAATTTACGAAAGCCGAGAGTCATATTTACGTTTTAAATAAACACGACGTTTCTTTCAAAATATCAGACCCTGTGAATAATAATAATAATTATATTTAATGATACAAAAATGAAATAGAAAGAATTCAAATTTTAACATACAAATAATTAAACTACATGGTCGTAACAATGTGCATGTGACGTAGGCCCTTAGAAGGGCAGAATGCTGGACTAAACACAGGCTTTTAGTCTCCAAGCTCAGTATCTAGATTCAGTGTAGCAGGGGACCAAAAGTTAAACGAGCGCCCAAAAAGCTTGACGTCTCCAACTTGAAACAGGAGAATATTAAAAATGCATTTGTCAAAAAGAAAAATATGCAGCCATGGTATAATTGATACCAACTCCAAGAATGTATTGCAGATTCTGTGTATTCTGCTGCATCCAAAACGCTTGATCCCACCTCACTTAATCATCAATATTAGTTTCGATTAGAACGATGCTGCAATAGAGATACTTTCGAATGAGAAACATCGGCTACAGCACTTCATTATCCAATAGGGCAGCCATCGGCAACATGAAAAGGACTGTCCAATGTTAGCTCAGAGATTTGCAAGTCTCGTGCCTGATAAATAAGTAGACAGGAATTACACGAAGAACTTATGTGATGCTTTGAATACAGTTCACAGTTCACTGTCATCAGTAATATCTCCAGTATTGGGTACTGCTGCACCACACTGCTCACTAATACTTCAAAGATGGGCAGAACACTTCAACAACATTCTCAATCAGTAGTCATATATCAGTGAGGAGTTAATTGATCGACTAACCCAAATGAAGATTAACATATCATTTGCTGATAGTCCAATGGACACTGAAACTGAAGGAAGGAGAATAAGAATGCATCTTTTATACAAGCGGAAAGGCAAGAAACAACCCTACACCAATCCTTGCTGTCAACAGCTGGAAAAAATCTTCGCCATAATTCTGGTGAATCGCCTTGTGCATCACATTGATCAAGAGCTCTTGTCCGATAGCCACTGTGGCTTCGGGAATTGACAAGGGACAACATATATCGTGTATGAATCTCGTTAACTCCTGGAGAAATGCCAGGAATAGAACTCCAACCTGTACATGACGGTCATCGATCTGAGAAAGCATTTGAAACAGTCACCCGTGTAGGTTTTAGGAAGATCACAAAATTTGGTTAACCAAAGAAAGGTATCTTAATGGTTCACCAGTTCCATGATGGTATCATCGCTCGCTCATGTCGTCGATGACGGCGAATGTTATGTATATTTAATTTAATTGTTTGCTTGTTAGTTTTAATTTTTTTATTCCATCACACGTTATTGTAATGTAACATTGTATACTGGACTTGACCTTGTCCAAAATTGAGTTCAGTTCTGTTTGACCTGATTGACTTTTTTATTTTTTATTTCATTGATGTAAACAGCTAATAATAGAAACATTGTATCTAGTTGCTGACCTTATTCCAAAATCAGTAATAGTTTGGGCTGAATTTTTTTTTCTTCAAATTATGGAATTCAAGTGATTATTTACCCTGGAAATACAAAAGTGCTTTGACAAAATTCTTGGATAAAGACATTTATTGGAATTTACACAGCATTCAAAACTGGAATAATATTTTCCGTGATTCAAGAAGAAACTGTTGACACATCTACACTTCGGAGGATATTACAGACGTCATCGCCTTTAATATTGGATTTCATTGGGACTCGAACTCAGTTTCATTTAGGACTTTTTATTACTAGGACTTCTATTTCTAATTCTTGGATTATTTTTGGATTTAATTCGTAAAACCTAAGTTTTTTTTATCATTTTTCACTTTGTATTCTAGGGAAATAAATTATTTGTTAAATTTACGAAGCTTGTTATCTTCACTCTTTTCTGTTACTAATTTTCAGAGCATAGACTCGTAACAGCGAATCATCTTAACCTTTCCTAGTCATCAATGGAATGAAGCAAGGCTATACGGTGGCCCAGACCCTCATCAGTATGATATTTTCTGCCATGGTTATTGATGCCTTCCGTGATTATGACACTGGGTTTGACACCAATAATCTCTTCAGTCTGAGGAAACTACAGACTAGGACGAAGATACAAAAAGTAACTGTTCGTGGTCTCCTGTGTGCTGACGACTGTTCGCGAAATGCTAAATCTGAGTCTGACATGTAATGCAGTATGGACCATTTCTCTTCAGCTTGTGACAATTCGGTCCCACAGTCAGTATCAAGAATACAAAGACTATACATCATCCTGCACCAGAGAATCCTTAAGTAGAAACTACCGTCACAGTAAATGACCAAACCCTTCTGGCAGTGGACATGTTTTCCAATCTCGGTAGCACGGTATCACGTGCAGTCCACATCAATGATGAAACCATCATCAGAATTGCTAAAACAAGTATGGCTCTTGGCAGACTGCGAGAAAATGTGTGCGAGCACAGAGGCACCAGTTTACAAACAAAACTTAAGATCTACAAAATCATTTTATTGCAGACCCTGCTATATGCTTGAGAAACCTGGGCGGTGTACAGACACCGTGCCAAGATGCGTAACCACTTTCAAATTAGCTGCCTGAGGAATTTATGGCAGGATAGAGTGCCAGGAACTAAGTTTCTTCATACCGACAGTCATTCCAAACAAGCATTCACACTCTGCTTATTAAATCACAGCTGAGACGGGCAGGCCACGTCATCAGGATGTCAGAAGAGCGACTAGCAAGGATCTTCTACGGGGAGCTGAAGTGGAGAAGGCAATCTCAGGGTGGTCATCAGAAACGCTTCAAAGAGCCCATTAAGTCTTCCTTGAAACACTTCCGCATTGATTCTGAGTCATGGGAAAATCTTGCACAGGATTGATCAACCTGACACAGCCTCATCCGCACTGGAGCTAGAAATTTAGAGTGGATGAGAATTGCAGTGGTAGTGCAGAAACCCGAGCAGCATAACTCTCAAAACTGCATCACGTCCTATATTGATCAGGCAATCCAATGTGGCATCTCTCGTCAAGTATGCCACAGACAGTTCAGAGCACAACTTAGCTTAATCAGCCACTCACGTACTCGCAGATATCGAACTAATTAATGATGATGTTATCATCTTAGAACTCGAAAGACGAACAACAACAGGACGTATGAGTTATGACTTTGGCCGAAACACATACCTGGCCAAAGGCACCGAAACACAATCCATGCCTAATTCTCAAGAAAAGAGGACAAAAGAGGATGAGAAGGATTCATCCATTCATACTTCGTCAGCTAGGTGTACGTAGATGAAGCCTAATAGAGCCGATGCAGTCTTCTGCATATCGTAAGAGGTGGTTAAATGAGGCAGAAGCGGCAGTGATTGCACTCGCGACCGAAAGGGTAACTGTTTAAGTCCTTCCATCAGATCTGCTCGGGTCGTTTACCGTCGTGTGTTTTTCTGTGTTTAGGCAATGTTCTTTACTCCATTTGTCTTGGCACTTAATGATTTGTTTTGTAAAACACATGAAAATAAACCACATGCATTTGTTGCCTCTTACAACATGCAGGAGAGCCAATGACCAAAAAGGTGCTGGTTCAAGTTCTACCATCGAAACACCCCGGGTGATCTACCGTTGTGTGTCACTGTAATCTATTTGCCGTGACATTACATAACTGGTGTTGTTGTGCTGTGAGTCACAGAAATAAAACGAAATTCATTTTTTCGCCACTTACAATATGCAGGAAACCCCATCGAGCCTATACCATATCCCCAAGCCATGAGGGATGATGATGATGATGATGAATCCTAGTGACTGTTTGCCATATGAAAAATACATGCAGTATTAACATGTCCCATAAAGGAGGTTACCCAACACACTGTCTTAAATATTTTCCTTTCATCTTTTTTAGAACTCAGAGATGCTGGAGATCCACCAAAGAAAGCTTATTATGACAGAGAAAACAAGAAAGGCTATCTCCTTATATTAAATTTTACCAAGGATCGAGAAGGTCTGTTTTGCAACCACTGCATTTGTGATTCATATTTTTTCTGTAGGGTAAATGTATTCATGATTTGTTAATCATATTACTTTATTTTAAAAAAACAACAACAACTAAGAACTAGTGTATATGCCTTCTTATATTTATATCTGGCCTACAAATGGGGAAGTGGGTGCAGTGATGTCGCTGACGAAATATGCAATTGGTAAGTCACTTGATTCAAGGCATAGCGAACTTATGTAATGGTACTTCGTCAATCGTGTATCGTGTGTCGTGCGTCCTTCAAAGATTTCTCCACGATGTTCTACAAGCTTTATTTAGTACGTTTTTAGTACGTTTTTTTATACTAAATTTCATTTTATCTTTATATTAATATGAAAGAGTTCCATGACCAGCGAAGTCCGCACACAAAACGAATTAATATGGTCTTTGACTGGCTGATCTTGTGGACTTGGCTTCATTTTTAAACAGGTTTTAACTAAGCTTGCTTAATAGCTTCATATCGTCAATGTCTAAAATATATTCAATAAAAATTAAATACACGCATTTACATGAGGGAAACAAAGATAATATGTAAGTTGGGTTCTGATTGGATGAGCTTCAGGACAAATTGGAAGATTTGTTTGAGATCATCTTTAGTAAACTTCCTATTTTGCTTTATGTCAACAAGATCTAAGACGACTTCAGTACCTAGTAATATCCTGCCATATCAGCAAAATAATCTGGCTCCGCTGTCTTGATACTTTTACAGTTTAACAGACGGAACACTTAGCTAACTCCATGAGTGACGTATGTTAAATAAATTCGTACGAGATCTATGAATCTACCTTCTTCTAAATACAGATATAGACAATCCAAAGATTGGAAATTTGAGCTTGAATGTAAGTTATATCTATTACAGCGCCTATGATTATATGTTTCATTTAAAAAGAAAAAACTATTACAACGTCTGTTATTATACATTTCCATTACCAAACAATATCATTACAGCGTCTGTGATTATATATTTGCTTTAGGAAGTGATATCTCATACAGCGTCTGTGGTTATATACTTCCTTCGGCAAATATTAGCTAATAGAGTTCCTGTGATTATATATTTCCTAACGCAAGCAATATCTATTACATCGTCTGTGATTGTATATATCTTTTAGGAAGCAATATCTATTACAGCGTCTGTGATTGTAGACATCTTTTAGGAAGCAATATTTATTACAGCATCTGTGATTGTATATATCTTTTAGGAAGCAATACCTATTACAGCGTCTGAGATTGTCTATATCTTTCAGGAAGCAATATCTGTTACAGAGTCTCTGTGTATATCTTTTAGGAAGCAATATCTGTTACAGAGCCTCTGATTGTGTATATCTTTTAGGAACTAATGTCTGTACAGAGTCTCTGTGTATATCTTTCAGGAAGCAATATCTGTTACAGAGTCTCTGTGTATATCTTTTAGAAAGCAATATCTGTTACAGAGCCTCTGATTGTGTATATCTTTTAGGAAGCAATGTCTGTACAGAGTCTCTGTGTATATCTTTAGGAAGCAATATCTGTTACAGAGTCTCTGATCATATATTTCCTTTAGGAAGTGATATCTAAAACGTTTCTGTGGATATATATTTCCTTTGTTACGTATATGTAATTTAATTGCTTGTGTGTTAGTTTTAAATTCTTTTTTATTTTATTTTTTTTTTTTTCATTGCATGTTATTGTAATGATAACTTTATTCACTGGAATTGACGTTTTTCCAGAAAATTCAGTTCAGTTCTAGTAAATAACAGTGTTGCTACATTGTATTTTTAGCTGACCTAGTTCCTGACCATGATTCAAAATTGGTAAACACAGAGTGAAAATCATTGGTCGTAATCAGGGTCATATTTGGCTTGCGTGTCAACTCTATTGTAAACAGCCTTTCTTACTTTTTTTATTCTTGAATCTTATAGTAAGATTCATTAGGTAGTATCAAATTCGTCCATGGCGTACGTGTCAATCGTCTTATGGTCTTAATACGCCATTCGAATTAAGTGACCACGTGACCCCATCATGTGTTCTAAAACTGCGTTTAAAACTAACGCTTTTAGTGATTGAATTCAGTCGTAAACTGATACCTCTGGAGCTAAAAGGTATTTTGTGTTGTGACCAATTTGAGTTAAGTTTTTCTAGTTTTCGGAATTAGAAATTAATTTCTCTGGAAAACATACAAGTGCTCTTTTTCATCAAACTTCTTGGACAAAGACATTTTGTTGGAAATTATTCGGAATTCGAAAGCCGTAATATTATTCCTGATTCATAAAATTCAAAAAGAAACTGTTGACACAACGGCACAAAACAGGATATAGAAGACGTTATTGCCTTCCATCTTGGAACTTCATCGGGATTCGGACTTTGATTCATTTAGAAATATTTATTGATAGGACTTATATTCTTAAATTCTAGGATTAATTTTTGGATTAGATTCACAAGCCGTAAGTCCTTTTTCGTATGTTTACTTTGTTTTCTAGGGAAATAAATTATTTTTGTTAAATTTACAAAGCTTGTTGGCTTCCCTCTTTTCTTTGTTACTTTTGAACGAGCCTAGACACGTAACACCTTGATGAAGTAATATCTAGCACAGCTTCTGTCACTATATTTTTCATTTAGGAACGGAGCTTGATGTATCCAATCTGAAGAAGTTCTTTGATGGAACTTTAAACTTCGATATTGATGACCCCCGTGAAGAGAGGCAAAGTGATTTCAGTCTTTCTGAATTAAATAAAGTATTAGAGCAGACGAGGAATCATCTGAATTACAGGGCGAAGAAATTCTATTGCTTTTTCTGTGCTATTCTGAGTCACGGAGATGAGGTGCGTACAATATAGTCTTTATATAAAGATATTGCATACAATGCAATATAATCTTGATTAGATTTTACCATCCACAATGCATGATCGTGTCTGGTCTCTGAAAAATTTCCGTTCAACATTTGTCATTTCCGGAATTTGCTGTATTTATTAAAGTGGCTTCGTTTGTGTGGCAAAATCTCCCCCCCCCCTCTCTCTCTCTCTCTCTCTCTCTCTCTCTCTCTCTCTCTCTCTCTCTCAGACACATGCTTACTGGCACATTACATTATTCTTCTTACAGTTACGATAATGATAGCAAGTAGTTAGATAACTGTGTAGGCAGGTTGCAAGGCGGAAAGGAAAAAGGCAAGTAAATAGATTGTTTGGTGGATAGGCAGGTATGTTTGCAGCAGTTTCTATGATGTTATTGCCAGGTATGTGGGTTGGTAGATAGGTAATTTATTGTACGACAGAAATTGAAAGGTTAAAAAAATGTAATAAATGCCTGGTGAGTTTCAAGCTAACCAAATCTCGCATGTGTTAGTAAAAACTAAAATGTATAACTCGAACTTTTCATACTGATTTTGTCATCAATTGAAGAAGAAAAGTATGATATTATCTAAGGGAAATAAAATGGTTAAAACCAAAATGTAGAAAGCTCAAACCAAATAAGTATACACCTCCTCATATAGTCAGTACGGAGCTTGTAGGAGCTTTGGATTATTAGCGGAAGTTTAAAGTGGTTAAACGTTGTTGGCGTGTACTGTGTCGACGCACAACAGTCCAAACAAAAATGACTGACGAATGAATTCAAATTCCATAAATTTCAAGCTCCCTAGTCCAGGGCACCGTTATCGCGCTACATAAACCTTACTATTGGCTCAAAAATATCAACTACTGGATAAATAAAAACGCAACAGATATCTTACTACTGACCTTGTTACGACTCTGTGCTTTTAAACTTAAGCTGGTCTTAAGCTAAAATAGCAGAAAGAAGTAAAACCATCAAGTTTTGTCAAACTTAACAAATAGTTTAATTCTCTAAATTATAAAATGAAACTTTAACAGGTACTTACAGTATTGTGAATTAAATCCTAAATATTGCTAAATTTTATATCACAAGTTCAGAAAAGTAACTTGTTCCGAATGAATTCCAGGTCATGAGTTTGCTAATGTACAAATAGCCTTGAATGAGCTGATGTGCTAACTCTTAATTTATGGCAATGACTTTGTCAAGAACTCCTTTCAGTGTATTCACAATAATTCCAAAATAGTACTTAGTCCAAGCAGTTATATGAACACTTTGTAATTCCAATAATCATTTACATAAATGTTTCCTCTCAAACTGAATCTAAGGTCAACATTAAATCCATCTGCAGACTGAAAATAAAATAAGAACATTGATAAAAATCGTTTTGAACAGTTGTCCCCTTACATAAATCACCACAACTCTAGTACGGTTCTCTGTCGCAATACCTCCCACGTGACGTGACACACTACATCCCACCTGACTTATGCCGCAACACAACCCAACTGACTTATTCATCCGATAGAAAATTAGCCCAAGCTGTAAACAACTTCATTATATAGAACCCCAACCAAATATACAACCTATTTATAGCTCATTATCTCATATAGAATCTACACTCATTGACAAAAGTTAGTTATATAATGTTTATAAATGATCATTATAATCTCAGGACAAAAATTAAACACACAATATAGATATACATAACTTTTCTTATCACTTGCTTTTCAGCGATGTGGTACAATATCTACCGATACCTTACTTGTGAAACACACAATACTATTGAGATATTGCAATTTTCCTCCTGCATTAAATAGTGTTGCTAAAATGCAATAATTGTTTTATTAATAATTAAATCACGACATGATAACAAATTCATCAACAACACAAACGATATAGCAGAGGTACTTTGTGATCACTTCAGCAGTCTTTTTGAGAGGTTAGAGAGATATTATCTCATTCAGCCTATTTTTGCCTCTATCTGCATTGAGTGATAGTTTAATGACGTTTAAGGTTTCAATAAGTTAATATAATGCACTGTGGAAATAAAAGATATTGAAGAGCCCAGTACATAAAATGAGTACATTTTGCTTTATTGTTGATACAGTTTGAGTAACGTATTCTTTGGTGTTGATTCAGTTTGAGTAACGTATTCTTTGGTGTTGATACAGCTGCACATTTTGCGACACTGGCTACAATGTCTGAATGATGTCCACATTTTGACGAATGTTATCGATCTTTAATGATTTAACTTTTTGTTGTAATTTACGTTTTCATCTTCAGATTGCATTTTGCATTTCTGGCCTGATTTCACTGGCTAAAAGATACCTAGCGTTTGTCAAGTTGATATATATCCTTTGTTGATCGGGATCCGAGGAATCAAAAGAGCAATAAGAATGGCATAATCTTCATCAAGCTCGTGTTCACATACACATGTAGGCTTTGCGAAGTTTAGTCATCTCTGGTAAAAATCAACACACGAGACATTCATTACTTTTAAATCTGTCTCTGAATTTATGCTTTCCTTAGTGCATGCAGAATGTTACATCTTGCCATTTGAATTATACTGAATTTTTCATCACTCTTGTGTTTTGCTTCAGGTACCTTTCCATGTATCCGTTATATTGACATTTGTGTTCATATATGTGTTCTTAGCGTATTCTTTTGTTTTCATCTCTCCCATTGCATTAGCTTTACGGTGCTCTTTGTTTTCTCTATACCATATTGTTATATTTTGCTTAGAGTGTTCTTTGTTTTCATTGTACCAATTTTCACGTAATTCATTTTGAGAAGGTTTGTAATTCGTACAGGTTTTGTTGAACTATGTCATGTCCTTCTCTGCTTTGCGCATATGACATATTTTAGTATCCATATTTTGTATTTACCAAATTGCAGTTTAAAGTATTTTCGCTACTTCTGTATACACTGTAAATCAACTAAGTCAATTGTCTTGAACCTTGAAAACACCTTCGTCCATCGTCCATATTTCGTTGCCAAAATAAATCCTAAATTACAAAGAAAAGCAGGATGAAAACAAAATTGTCACAATGCCTAGGACAGAGTGATCGAGTACTTCCAATTCGTCCACCATCAGCCACGGACATGGACTTTGAAAAATATTTGTCAAAGTTTATCACTCGATTTTCACTAAAGCAGTACACAAGTG
>JAECUM010015332.1:0-30115 GCA_016617855.1 Megalonaias nervosa | reverse complement strand
ATAATGAATTCTGAAAATATTAATGTTATTATTTCTGCGATTAAAAAATTACAGCATAACAGTATAAATATATCTGATAATCTTAATCCTGAAAAAATTCTGTGTGATTTTGAATCATTAGAACAACGGAAATTGGAGAACAGATATACTTTGCCATCTGATTATAAATTCATGAAGTTTATCCAGCAGGCAATGTTACAGTCGCTGGCAACAGTTACAGATAATCAGGTAAAGCTGTTTGTACCTCTCTCACAAGATATTGACAAAATTAAGTTAGAATTATCTCATGAATACGAACAGAAAAAGATTGTAAACTTTCGTATAAGACAGTTAAGAGAGCATTGTGAAAATGAAATGAAGGTGGTGTCAATGTGATAATGGCTAAACACAATCCCTGGCAAAATTGACAGTATGCAGTTTATTTATAATAATATTTTATTCTAATTTCTGATAATTACGATTTACCCCAGTAAAAAAAAATTATTCTGATCCGAGTTAGATTTGGATATTTTTTTCTTTTTTGTTTTGCGATAACGCATTATGAGCGTACATATAGATCAATACTTAAAACCTCATTTCGCAAATCTAGAATGCGGCCTATTTGGTCTGTAAGTTTAAAATGTATTCTTGATAATAACGGATTATGTACACGTAGATAAACGGGGCTAATTGGCTCAGATACAATTAACCACCCAGGCGGAGCTTGAGGACTAAATGAATATAATATATATCCTTGCTGGGCCTGGGTAGACTTTGAAAGATCTACTTGACAGCTGCCATCAATTACATCACATACTAGATTGACTGCGATCGTTGATGTTATATTAACAATACCAAGTGAGATATGACGGCCTCCACCGTATGGATCGTTATTATGTTTAAGCATAACCGATGGCGGGGCTATTTTTTTCCATGATTCAAGTATTTTTGGAAAATAATCGTTAATAAGATCAATGACTGACTTTTTTAGTTTAACAGTATCAAATCCTGGTATCATAAATGTTTGTAATTGTTCTTCTGTTATTTTATAATGATCAAGAAATATTTGTTTCCACCTCGAGTATCCTTTTATAATACTTAATCTTTCTTCTTCACTAAGATTACCTTCTAATTTAGGATTAGTTGCTCCTGAACCAATACTTCGGTTAGCAAAAACTAAATCTTCGATGACTGCATTTAAATGTTGTATCGTTTCAATTACCTGTTGTTTTATATCGTCGATATTATTCTGTGATAATGCTGAAAAAAGATTTTGTGAATTACCGAAAACACGTGTGTATTCAGAATTAATTGGATCTAAAAATCTTTGAATAATTTTCTCATAAACTATTTTCTTTTCACGACGATCTGGTCCTTCTCTAATAACATCAAATAATGCAGTCTGATGCCAGGAATTACTATATCATTATGTGGATCCTGATTAAGAAACTTAAATATGTATAAATCTCTATATTCTGGACGTTTTATAAATATCCGCCTCGTTGTAAGAAATTCTTCCCGCGCTGGTTCTGGAATTTCATTTGACCTTTGGCCTGGGGGAACATCAGGCCATCCTAACACTGATCTGATCGAACTTTGATAAATATCTACAACATAATCAGGGTAATTTATTTCAATCGCCGCTGTTAATGTTGGTTCGTAAACAGTAATTGCTATTTTGGATTATTTTCCTGTAATAGATTTAATTCTACGTTGGAACTCATCATTAATCTGTTCTATTTGATAACTGCCCGTTGAAATTCCAACAACTTGCCAATCAGGAGTTCCATCAGGTTTATTCTTATTTGCAATACCAGTGAATTGTTTGCTGGTAGTCCACCAAACGATTTAGAAACCGAGCCAGGTAACTTCTTAGTCACGTCATGCGGTGATGTGTTAAACTAAATCACGTGATTTTCTAGAATCATATGGAAGATTGGGAATTTTCCAGAATCTCAATCACGTGATTTTCCTGAACAGCAGTATATAAGGCAGGTAAAATTTCCTTCTGAGGCACTTTCAAGAGGACGTCTTCACCGAGCGGAATCAAGTAAGTGATATTATTTTATACCTCATCACCAATTATCAATGTTTCTACTGTTGAAATTAGAAATATTTCATCATCACGATAGTAGAGACTAAACTTTACTTTACCGCTCACACAGCGACGAGACTCAAATAAATCTTTTATTTGTGGTTTGTTAAGAGGATATTTTTGTGTCGATAAAATATACTTTTGATCGATCAAGATCGATTGTAAGTTTAGTATATTTTTGTTGGCTGATCGGATTATGAAGGTTTTTAAATTCCTCTAACAACTTCTAGCTCAATTGTTCAAGGTAATTGAAATACTCGCTGTCATCAGATCTGATAAGTGAAAGTTTTAGCTTGTCACGAACTGCGGTAAAACATATACCTGATGTTTCATTATTAATTTCAACTGTCAACTGTTTGCCGTTCATCATTAGATATTTGATCTTGCTATTGTAACTGTTTGTGACTGTCAAATTTTCAAACATTATTTCTAAAGTTTAGATAAAATTTCATACCTTAGTCATCAAATATAATATCGAGTATAGATCTATCATCAAAACAATAACCAAGTGCAAATGTATCTACTCCATTTTCGCAATAACGTTTGTCATCAAAATTGCTCAATCCGCGTTTGATAATGACATCTGTTTCAAGTTTATGATGATTCGTTCGAATAGCCATTGCTCTTATAAAACTAACACCGCCGTCAAGCGCGTACTTGTAATCATCAAATTTCATAAACTTTTTAACAAAATCGCGAGGCAGACCTTTTGCTTTTTTCGTTATTTTATTATTATCTAGCAATACCGCGTACATTTTACTGCGCAATCCGATAAAGTATTTGATGATGCTCGAGTTCATTTCATCTTTGAACTTACCAATAACCTTTTTATTTGTCTCATCATGAAATTTACTGTCACGTGGGTAATCAGAAAGATCAAACAGATGTCGATTATCATATATATCCTGATAGACGTCCTCACATTCGATTTCGTACACGAGCGAATCGGTATCAGTAAACAATCAGTAAACTTGACGGCCACTGATTTTTAACAAAATTGTAATGAAAATCGTACATGAGCCATTTCGATAAATCTAACACGGAAGCTCCAACGTAAATTGGCTTGTTTAGTTTTAGATTTGTTTTTCTTCTTTGTATTGCAACAAGATTTTCATTAAAAATTTTCATGCTAACAAAATCATCGTCTGACACAAGTTTATTTCTGCGATTGATATCATTAACTAGCTCGATATTTACGCGTTTCCTAATATTTTCCATCGTCTTACCAAAAACGGAATTGTTCATGAGCTTAAAGAAGTTTTTTTCAACATCAGTTTTTGCTACAGCTCTTCTAGAAGTGTTTGAGTTAATATAACCTCTCATCCACGGCGACTGATTAAACTTTAAAACTCTATGAACTTTTCTCAGCACAAGACCAGCATCTACTGCTTGTTTTAAAACTTTGTAATGCAAAACATAATTACGTTTATTAAACAAATTTGGTACTATTTTTTTTACTATAGAATTTTGTCTTGGTGATGCTATTGCTTGTTGTTCTTCAGATAATAAACTATAATCTATTATCATCGATTCTGCACAGAAAGGATAATCGTTGTGTAAATTGTGTAGCGAAGTTGGATAATCGAGATCAACTTCAACGAAGTACGAAACATCGTCGGGTATCTTTTTTTCTGTCTCTGATAGAAATTGCTCAGCCGTGATCCAACAAAATCCACCAAAAGGCATTGGTTCTGCCATAGAATAACCGTACAAATTATTACAATCTAGATAAATTATATACTTCGAAGGAAGATTAGGATTATACTCTTTTAAGTATTTGTTGTTTGCTTCCGCATACTTTTTTGTTATCACGCTAATACCGCCTCGGATACCTTTTTCGATAAAATTGAACATATCAATGTCAGTCAGTAATTCTAACCTTACTTTACTAAACTTTAACAATGCGTCCCACGACAGCCCGGGAGCAGAAT
This sequence comes from Megalonaias nervosa, assembly GCA_016617855.1. NCBI lineage: Eukaryota > Metazoa > Mollusca > Bivalvia > Unionida > Unionidae > Megalonaias > Megalonaias nervosa. The sequence goes on along the minus strand of JAECUM010015332.1, from coordinate 26,110 downwards.
AATACCAACAAGGATCTAGTCCATAATTGTTATAGCTCACTTTTCGAAAACTTTCAAATACGTCCGCCAGCAATAACACGTCAGTTTTTAGATGCAAATCATGATAATCTCCAAACGTCTTACAATCAAATTCTTTCCAGATATCTTGTGCATATTTGTAATCATCATCGGTTATATTTTCATTTTTAAGTTGTGAGTAAAATTTGTCCTTGTCAGGTAGCGAGGTTTCATTAAATTTACTCCAATCATCGAGATACTCGTACGGAAATACTCCTTTTTTGGTCAGTAGATTAAATTTATCTCCGAAACAATCTTGTAAGTTATCAAACTCGCTACAACCTTTTACCAGCTCATCCAATGATGCTGCCATAAACTGCAGGCTGTCAATAAAACGCAATTTACCTAGCGTAACTGACATATACTTTTCAAAATTATTTGGAATGCATTTGATTACGTTATCTAGTTTTAAGCGAGATTTTATGTCAGAATCACCAAAAGCTTCTACGATAATGTGGCTATCGTATCCTCGAAAGTTGTGAAGAATAACTGGAATAAAATCTGGAGCATGAAATTTTAAATTACATTGATCATGAGCTGCTCCACGGTACTGTCCGGTCAAATAACAATGGTCATGTACTTTTTTGTTATCGTCAAAAGCTTTTTCACAAATATGACAAAATTCCGCTTGCTCGTGATCAGATTCTTGTTGAGACGTCAGTTTCATCATTGGAGTTACTCTTTTCAAACGATAAAATATATTATCAACTTCGCTAATCAACCGCTTGAGAAGCCAGACAGCTGGATTTTTACCGCGATATAATTTAATTGGTTTAGATAATCTCGAATCAACGCAACAAACTATCTTATACGCTACTCCGCACGGAACATGATTTTGAGTTTTTCTTGTACTCGATTGGCCAGGATTATTTTCTGCGCTAAGTACAGGCTGAAGTAAGCATTCGAAATCAGCGTATATGACGAAAGGAATTTTTAGTTTGTGATTGTGATTGACAAACTGTAATAAACTATTTTCTTTGGACGGCATCGTTATTCGTTGTACGTCACTACAGTACTGCAAATGCTTTTGTAATTTTTCATTGTCATTACAACCGTGCAAGTAGCGATAACAAAAGAACGTTTTCTTCTTTCGTTTATTATACTGTCCGCCAACTAGTCCATTGAAGTTTTTGATCCAAACGTAATGATTTCTATAAAACAGTAAGTTTATAGTCGATTGTGAAGCTTTTTCTGAAATATACCTAGGATAGACGTTTTCTTTTTCATCTAGTCCGAAAACGTTGATCGAAACATTATTTTGCTTTTCAAACCTTGGTATTTGATTTTCTGCCACTGGAAAGTCAATACCCTTAAAATTTAATTTTGACACGTGACTAATATACTTGTCAACACGATCAGCATTTTTTTTCTGCTGGAAATAGCGCAGAAAGAACAGCCCACTGAAAACATCTGTTATCGACGTTCTTTACGTTTATACAGCATTTTTTATTTTTTATTTTTGGTGGCAAATCAATATACGAACTACCGCGTAATACGTTATATTTTATTGTGTGAAATAAAATTTCCTTGATCATTTCAAACTTCCAACCCGAACCCGATTCGGTATATTCTTCTACCTTTTTCCAAATTTCTTGGTGCATTTCATTAGCTAGTGATAAAAGATCAGTCCCAAGCAAAACACGCCTTGATTTTGCATTAATGTAAGGGTCTGCGATTTCCTTGTCAGTCAATTCCTCTGTCACGAGTAGCTTTGAAAATATAACGTGATATTGCACTAATATTCTTAGACCCTTATGTTTTTCAAGTTCACGTTTTACAGTTGGCTCTAGCAGGTGGTAAAGATTTGTTGCAGTAAAATTTACTAGTACGATTTGTTTATCAAACCGATAACTGTTGTCGAATCCTGTAAAGGCAGTCGCTATTTTTTCAGGTTTTCCAATAAGGCTGTTCTTGGCTATATCACGTAATTTCAGCATTGCTATATAATAGTGTAATATTATATGTTTAATTGATTGTTCGATCGATAACTCACTGCACGCCAGCTGAACAAACAATTAGAGATATAAAATCCTTATAGTATAATGACAGAAATTCTGAGATACATTCGATTGACAGCAGAGGAGCAAGAAGAATATCATGTTCATCCGAAGTATAACTTTTACGCTGGAAATGCACTAGGTTCGGTTATTAACATAAAATCTGGAAAATCTATAGGAAAACCAACACCAGCGGGTTATAAGATTAGTGTAAATGGAGATAATGCTGAGAGAACGGAAATGTTTAGAAAAGATTTTATATATACTTTGTTCTGTGATGATATTCCAGAAGGACAAAGAGTCTATAGAGTAAATGGCTCGATCAGCGATGACAATATTGACAACTTATCTTTACAAAACGAGTTTCAGCCGCACCCGGTCTTTGATTTATACGAAGCAAATGATCACGGGATAATTCGACATATAAGGACAAAAAAAGTTATTGGAAATTTGAATAATAGCGGATATTTACGTATAAATGTCAGAGGAACACTAACCGATCATGTTGGTTATTATAATCACCGTTTTGTTTATGAGACGTTTAATGGCGTTATTCCAGATACTTTATTTATTGATCATATAAATAAAAATAAAACTGATAATTATATTGAAAATTTAGATCTAGTTACACCAGAAGAAAACACCCGACGTGGATCTAATTCTAACGGTAATAATTTTAAAAACCCCAGAAGATCAGTTATTTCAGTAAATTTAGGAACTGGAGAAGAAATGAAATTTAAATCAATATCAGCTGCAGCAAAGCATCTTAAAATTGCTTCTCGTGTAATAAAATATGTAGCTGATAATATAACTAAAACAGCAACGTCAATGTCAACTTTTGACAGATTTAGTTTTAGATATGATGATTAATAATATTTCGTAATTCTGTCTTAGTAAGACAGCTATGTGCAAATGCTATAATATCATCGTGATCAAATTTTAATGTTATAAAAGCATTTTCATTAAGTTTATTTTTTTTCTGCTGCTGTTAGTAATATTTTATGAGAATCACCTTGCGTAACAATAATGTCAACAGAATACGAACTATAACCCGACAGACATTTTTGAACTGCTTCGGCTAGTTCGTTGTAATTTAATATATTCACCTTTTGATGATATTTTATCTCGTCAGTCATATCTTATAACAATAAATTAGATAAAAGTGTATTATAATATGAACTTGATGAAAAGACTTGCTGAAATATATGCGGAAGATACAATCGCAGACAATGTTAAAATCACTGGCGATAAAGTTGCCTGTGATAAAGTTGTAGACAATGTTAAAATCACTACCGATATAATAGACAAATCTGCTAGTTATAGCGAAGATGATATTTTGTACAACAACGAGTCTGACGATGATGAAATAGTCACCGTCGCCAACAGATCAAATTACAGCAGACCAACAACTGGACGATATAATGCTAAGTATCATATTGCTAAAAAAATAATAAAATTTAATTTTACTGTTGCCGAACAACAAATATTTTGGCAGCTTATCAAACCTTTTTTAAATCTAAAAATAACTGGCCAGCGAAGGAGTATAAAATATGATTTTATTTTTGCTAGAATACTCAATTTAATGCCAGTTGATAATGAAAGAAAATTACATTTAATTTCGTTATGTAAAACTATCAAATGTAAATATGTGCTTGTCAAATACGAACACATTTATAATAACATCATTAGATCGCAGTCGATGCAATCGCAGTCGATGAAATCGACTTAGTTGGGATCCAACTATTAAATTTATCGCTATACCAACGCCACTTGACTAAACTTTTATTGCCTTTTCTCCTAATCACTTTTTCGATAACGAAAACATCTTGCTCAGTTTTCTGAAGTTCTTGTTCATAAAAACTACCAATGATCGGTTCACCTAATAAATCTTTTAGCGCGTATGTTACAGGTATTGTTAAAAGTACTTTATCAACTACAAACACTTCTTCAGTCCAGTTTGGAGTAAATCCTTTTTCAAATGTTTTTTTCGTCAAAGAAATTCTAACTTTATCACCGACTTTAAATTTATGTCTGCGGTACATGTTTTCATTTGCTAATATCGGATTTTTGATTGCGTTGTTTGGCGATAGTTTAGTGGTTCGGTGTTTCGTGTTATTATATTCGTCAACAATGTTTTGTAAATTGTCAATATATTTATTGGTATTTTTAGCTGTCAAATATTTATGTATTTTTTCGTTTAGCGTGCGATTAAAACGCTCTACTACGACACTTTTTCCCTCGTTCCCTGTAACATATTTTTTTAATGTTATTTTGTTCTAGAAACTGCTCAAACGTTTTATTGAAAAATTCTGCTCCGTGATCGGTCCAGATTTTCTTTGGTTTTCTTTCTGTACTTGTTATTATTTGTTTTAACGCATCAGTTATCGACGTTCCTGTCTTGTCTGAAACAGGTACACTAAACGCGTATTTACTAAAAATATCTATGACATTAAACAAATATTTCTTATTATCGTTAAATTCTGCTAGATTTGACACATCTACTAAATCTATCGCCCAGATATCATCAACGGCATTTGCGACAACTTTACGTCGTGTAAACTTTTTTTTTTAGGTTTGTGTAGTTCGGCTGCGAGATCGTCATACAATTCCTTTCCGAGTCCTAATTTATATTTTGCTCCAATAAAACCCTGTACCAGCTTTCTATCAAAACGTTCTCGTAGATTTGTTGGCCCCATATCACGAAGTTCGTCCAACATTACTTTATCACAACCAGCCTTATCTTGCTCGTTGTCCCGGTAACATATATCGTGACGCATTGCTATTGCATCAACTTGATTATAAGGCTCCTGTCCTGGCAGCGGATTATCATTTTCATCTAGTTGTTTATCAAGAGGATTATAAGGTCCAGTGTATTTATGGCCTGGCAATGTCCAGCCTCCTTTTAGTTTTGATAATTTGCCAATTAATTTATGTATATCTATACCTGTTCCAATTATTTCTCTGTTGTTACAACGTTGACAGTATGTGACAATTTTATTTTGCTCGAGACATAAATCTCTGTCAGAATCGCACTTGCATATCATTCTATATTATTTAGTCATCTACTAAAATAATCTTGTCAGGAGGGCAACCAGCTCCAGACGTTTTCTTTAAAAACATACTTTTTCTTTTTCCACAGATTGCACAAATACTTTTTAGCATCATTCTATTATTTTTTGTTTTTTCCGTCGTCTCATCCTTATTTTCTGTTTTAGTTTTACATTTGAGACAATATGTTGACATTATATATTTGTAAGTTTAGATAAAATTTATTGCAAGCTTTAGATAGCTTTACAAAAATTAATTGCAATCTCATCATTAGCGTGAGAAGGTTGCTTATCAAACTGTAAAATAAACTTTAAAAAATTAGGATCTTTTGACATCTGTTTAATGAACATTATACAATAATATCCGCAAGCAGAAGTTCCAACAGGTTGAAGTTGATTGGACGAATAATATATTTTTTTATATTTTTTGTTTATATATTTTTTTATTGCATCGCTTGGAGGAAGTCCAAACGAGTCAAAATAATTGTTATTATAAACTGCTACCCAATGCGTGCCGGATCCGTCATTGAAATCTTGTATATTTATCACACATGAACCCAGCGACGATGTCGCTTGCGCTGGTACAGTGCTAAGTTCATCTTTAGAATAAACTCCGTGAAATCTGGGAACTGATTTTAACTTATCAAGTAAATCAAAGTTACTTAGCAGGGTGGCCGTGTTCCCGGTAATGTTAGTCCTCGTCCTCCTATTCCCAGCAGATTTGGCAGCAAATTTCCCGCTAGTCCCGCTAAAAGTGGAGCGAAAGGAATAATTCCTCCTTGTTTTGTTTGATTGCGTTTCGTTGTTTTCTTTTTTTTCAGTTTTTTCGACGATTTTGTTTTTCGTTGTGGCATTATATTTATCAGTCACATAAAATTTATCTTTAAACTATTTTTTTATTCCACTGCCCTCAACTGCTTTTTTTGTTGCGCCAGATATTGCTCCAGACGCTGCTGCTAATCCTAATGTACCCAACACCGGTAACATTTTTGCAGCTAGTACTGATAATGCCGGACCAAGGAAACCACCTTCCACTACCCTCAACTGCTTTTTTTGTTGCGCCAGATATTGCTCCAGACGCTGCTGCATCACTGTCATTTGTGCAGCACTTAAATTTAAAATAAAAGTTTTTTTACGATCATATTTATTTACTTGATTTTTTTGTCAGCATTACTTTTGTTAAAATACCCGTTTGAGAGCCGGGATTAACCTTTAATGATACCTGTCTCTGCTTTGCAACAGCAGCTGCTAATTTTTTAACTTGGCCAACAGTTAAATATATTTCTTTTACAATATATTTTGTCATCTTATTATTAAAGTTACAGATTAAACTTGGACTGTCATTTTACCTCCAACGGAATCTATCGTAAAAAATCTGTCGCTGATCACTAACGCGTACACGTACAACTGTGCTGCTGGAGCTGCTCCTAATGTCCAAGTAATTTCGATATCAGCTGTTGAGTCGACAGCTCGCTCGCTATGTTTACTAACATCAAAATGAAATATTGGGTAAAGTGTACGAAATTCCTCTACTGATATCTGAGATCCATCTTCAACATCCTGATATTTTTGCATTGCGTCGAGCAGGTACATCTAAGGTCGAGTAATATTTTTATTAGCGTCATCTGCAAAATTACATTCTATCGCTCGTTCCGGATATTGCTTCGAATTTAGTCTAGCATATATTCGTCTAACATTAGCATTATCAAATATTGCATTATTTTGTTCTTGGTTACCACGTCGCGCTTGCTGTTGAAATACGACAAACAGTCGCCTCGGCAGTTGTTCGCTTGATGTTGTTGTAACTCGCCATGTGTAGTTGGTAGTATTTGGAACTGCTGTTTGATATATTTTATGTTGCTGAAAATAAATCTTGTTTGTATATTTATCGAGTATGTTATTTAGTTCTGACGCTTTTATGACCCACAGCGTTATTCGTGGCATCCACAGCGCAAGTTTGTTTATGATAAATTGTACATCAGCTCCGCCATATCGAAATAGGCAGTCGTTTTGTTCTGCCCGATCTAAAATAAGTGTATGTTTAACTCCACGAAATACTTTATTATAATCGCGACAAAAGCCAAAAATCATACTTAATGGCAGCACCATTGTACTTTGACGTGATCTTTCTGCAAGTGCCTTTCTTTTAGCAAAACCTTCATTATAACGTGGATTTTTTACGTCAATTGAGTTAATAATTATATCTAACATTGCAACGGCATCTGCACCTGCAGCTGGTGGTGTTATATCAAGATTAATACAAGCTGCAGTAAGTGAGACTCTCACAGCGTCTGCGTTAGCACCTGCAGCTGGTGCAGCTATACCTAGAGCAGCAGCATTATCAATAAGAAAATTTCTCACAATTGGAAGATCTGCAGCAGCATCAGCTCCGTGTGCTATAACACCTCTCCTGAAAAGTTCGGTTGATTCTGCTACACCACGTCCAGTATCTTTAAACCACATCATGTTCGTTGCAGTTGATCTGGAGTAATCGTCAGAAAACGAAATAATATTTAAGATTGTACTTGCAACTTGTAAGTGACTTGAAATATCCTCAACAGTTTGATTAGCTAGTTGATATCTAGCACTTTTGAATAAACACCAGCCGTTATTTATAAGAGCTACTTCTGTTCCAACTGCAATTGCAACAGGTGGATTGGCTACTGTCATAATCTGACCGCGAACTTCTAACATTGCCTTATGTGGCAGCAGAAATACATCTTCGTCTCGAGCATTAAATGTTCTAATACCAGTTTTATTTGGTTCATTAGAATTTTCATCGAGATACTCAACGTACTCAAATTCTGTTACAGTGTCATCGGTGTCATAAGTTTCTGCTAAATCGAGATAATTTTTAACAGACATTTTTTATTTATTAGATTATATAAAATTTTATTGCGGCGCCGTTACTTTAGATATTAATTTTTGTATAATCTGCTCGCCTTTCGGTGATAAAAGTTTTTTCGTTGTTGTTATCATAGCACGTTGAGTTTCTTTTGTTGGAGCGATTTCTGAAATAACTTGTTTTATCTCAGATGTGGACGGTGCGTCTTTTATTTTATCAGCTATTTTTTGTCCCACCGCAGTTCCAGCGGCAGATGCAGCCCCAGTTGCAAAAGCTTTACCTGCGTCTAGTGCAATTGGTGCAACTTTACGCGCGATTCCCGGAACATTTTCAATAACTTTAGTAAATATATTCCCAAAAAATCTCCTACTATTTTTCTTCGATAAATTTTTTTCTCTGTTTCATTATATCTGAGGTTGTATAATTTTTATTGTCAATCACGAAGTCGCAATAACTTTGTTATTGTACGCGTAAGTGTAAATAATATGTAACAATTTCGTTGTTCAGATCTAATTGCCTACCAGATTGATCTGTTAATTGCATTGTTATACTTGATATTTGATTTTCAACGTTTAACGGATAATAGATAATATGACGCGGAGTGATTTGCATGAGAGAACCTGGCGGAACTTCTGGTGAGAAACTGTAAATCGTTTGCCCTTTACTGCCCTGGGCTGAGTAAGATCCAGAAGCAATAGAGCAATTTACTAATATTGTATTTACGTCAGTTATATTTACCGGCAGTTCACCGTCATATGTAATAGCTTCATTAGGATCTAAATAATACTCTCTATGTTCAAATCCTATCAGTGGTGCGATACTTCTCGGTGATATAAAACTAACTGACATATTTTTTATTGTTATTCTAGCTCGTAACGTGTTATAATTCGCTGCTAACTCGAAATTATCAGGTTTCATCTTCTCTTTTTGCATAAGCTCTTTTATCACTCTGTTTAGATCAGTAATATTATAAGCTCCTTGTGGAATTTTAAATGTTTTCCATTGCGTGTCTCTTATTGAAATAATTGCAATCTCATCATTGACACCAGTTTTTACGTTAGCCATAGCATTCCAACAAGTACAAGAAATTAATCCAATTTCATACTGTTTTTCAGTATCAAGTTGTATTATAATTTACTGAAAAATTTGCGCTATCTTTTGCGGTTGTACTAGAGTCTAGCAATAATGTTGTTGACATTGTTATTTATTATATTTTTTATAAAATTAAATCGCCTAGATTAAGTCGCGGTGTAAAGTTTCATACTCGTCAGATGTTAATAAATTTTCCGATCTTAGATGATCAAGTATATCAATAATTTCATTGTCAATTTCAACACCAATATTACCAGCTTCTTTTGATGATATTAATAGCATTAATCTGCCTATCATTTCGGCGGTTGATGTAAATATTTTTACACCTTCTCCAGTCTTAACCGTGCGAATATTCTCATTTTCTTCAAACGCGTCGTAAAAATTCTTATGTTTATATTCTCCAGATCTAAATTTCTCCGCTACAAGCATTAAATTATAGGCAATAATAGCATCTCTATAACGTTTAAAAAGTTCTACATGATCTTCATGTATTTCAGGTTCTTCTATTTTAGCTTTTACAATTCTACTATAAGCTTCATTTCCTTTTTCATAAATACCTTTTAATTTTTCAATAATATCATCATATTCTTCTTGTGACAATTTATTAATAATATTAATATCTTCAATGCTATATTTTCTTATAAAATGATTGTATTCGGAATTTGTTACTTTATCTTCTGCTATTTTTTGTTTTTCTTCAATTTGTTTCCTTCCTTGAATTTCCTCTGGAGCTTCATGTATTATATATGCTGATCCTTCTGGTCTTTTATCTAATAATTTTGCTTCTTTATCTAAACCACTAGTATGATAACTACTATATTGGTTATTTCTTACATTATTAATAACTTTAGTATAAAGATCGGCGATAATTCCATGTCGATATAATTTAATGTAATCACTGTAATTTACATTTTCTAAAACTATATTGCTGTAATATTCATCACTCTCTTCTTTTATTTCTTTTAATCTTACAATTTTTTCGTCGGCTTTAAATGTATCTTTGTTAATATCACGTATTCTCACATTCTTAAAGTTATATTTCTTATTAAAATCTTCATACTTGTCATCTCTTATTTTGCTATTTATATTTCCTAAATCATGTTCAAATCTTCTTTCTATCTCTGTCTTTCTTTTACGTTCTTCTTGTTCTTCTAACCTTCTTCCAATCGGTCCAACTATTGCTGCTTCTGCTAATCTTTGTTCAAGTAAAAGTGGATTATTTAATAACAGTCTTAGTTCAGCTTGTCTAGCAGCAGGGTTATCAATATGCTTTACAAGTTCTCTAGCTAACTTTAACTTTTCTTCATCAGATCTTCTAATAATTTTTGCAGCAGCTGCTTCTTGTTGTTCTTTAACTAGTCCAAGTAAACCTTTTTTCCTGCAGTTTCTTAAGTTCTTCTTCTGATAGTGGTTTAGTTTCAGGTTGTTTCCCAAGAAGTGCTTCAGTAACTGGTTTGAAAATCGTAGCTGTTGTTTCTGCAGCAGTTACTTGTCCGCGTCGTGCTTGCTGTACCCTTTGCTTACATTCTGCTTGAGATTGAGCAAGTCTTTTTAAATCTTCTATATGTTTTCTATATTTTGCTCGTTTGTCCATAATTATTATATATAAATTTTATAAAATTGAAACGCCTTACTGTAAGTAAGTGTCAATACAACAGCGAAACATTTTAGTTGGATCATGTGTAAGTTTATCAAATAAGAAGAAGTTATATTTATCTTTTGTAGCTTTATGATAAAGTTCGATAAATTTATCTTTTGTTACGTCACCGCATTGTTCGTTCGCAATATTTCTGACGTCAATATTGTCCAATCCCGGAAATAATATAAAACAACCGGTATTTCGCCGAATAAATCTGTCAACATTATAAAAACCTTGAGCTAAATAAATAGAATTACACTTTTTATTTCGCGATAGGGAAAAATATGATCTTATTTTATTCATCTCCGTATTATTTAGCGGAATATCGTCAAAAACTACTATCTTATGTTCAGATGCTTCAAGTTGATTAACTGGAATAAGATCTTCTGGTTGTCTGATTATAAAAAAATCTTCACCAGCCTCAAGATCATCACGAAGTTTGTCATTATATTCGCTTAGTAGCTCGTACTTACCTTGCTGTGGATTAATTGTATAAATATAAACTCGATCGTAGTTAAAATTATCGCCGAGAAGTAAGTTCATAAGCAAGTTTGTTTTTCCAGATCCCGTTCGCCCAACAATAAGATAATGACAATCTGGAAGTTCATTGTTATGTTTATGTTTTACCAACCGCTCTGTATCAAAGTTTAATATCGACGATTTTGCCATCGTTGTTATATAATTTTATGTAATATTAAACTAACTAATTTTAACAATTTTATGTAAGACAATAAATAATGAGCTACTATACAAAATTTGGAACATTAACAGGAGATTTATTGACTGAAGGTTATCAAGGTGACTTATCTAAGTACGCAACTCTTGATCAGCTAAGAAATGAAATTGATAATTTATTAAATCTCACAAGTGTAGATCAAAATGAAGTTGTCATTTTCCAGGATAAACAAGGACGATTAAAGACGAGTAATGTACAACTGTCAAATGTACTTGTACGAATTCCCACCGCGGTTGTTAATAATATTGTTACTTTTACAAATCAAGGTAAGATACAAGATTCCGGTAACTCGATTAACGATTATATCAAAAAAGTTGGTGATTCATTTACAGGTAGTATTATTATGAATCAAAATAAAATTATAGACCTTGGAAACCCAGCCTCAGATACAGACGCCGCAACAAAAAAATATGTCGATGATCAAGAATCTAAGTACGTATTGGCCAACGGTGGCATAATTCGTGCATTTCTCAACATGAATAACAACGGCATTAATAATCTTAGAACACCGGAATATGATTTTGATGCTGCAACGAAAAAGTATGTTGATGATAAGGAAATTCCTATAACAACTTCGTTAAAAACAATCGGTGATGAAATGACTACACTTAGTGCTACTTTTCCTAGACACGTAGAAACGTTCTTAAATTTTCGTAGAAACATAAACAAGCCTTTAAAAGAATTTTTTGGGGAACAACCAACCGTTGAAATAAAACTAGCCGACATTAACACGAAACTCAACGACATTGTCAGTGGAATAACTAATATTGTTCAAAAAACTAATCTGATTAAAATTCCACATGGACAGATTAAAAATATCGTGTACACAGTAGCATCAGGATCAGGAGTATGGACACCGCGAAATAACACTCTCGAACATACCGCAGAAGTAACTGGGTTATACAGGTTATCTATGTACGGTTCGGAAATTACTGCGGCAACTTCATTATCACCGAATGAATATCATAATCCTCTGTTGGTGATGCTAACCAAGAACATCAAAGAAATCTTTACATTGATATCAACGGAAATGCCTCCGAGACGTTACTGGTGGTGTCTGGAATTTATAGCTGAAACTTTTTAATTAATTACTTAACATCATTAGCTATAATGAATCAAACCAGAACCAGCATTGTTGTAAATTAATATTATATAATGAAAAAATATATATTTGATTTCAATCACATTTCAAAAGAAATTCCAAAACAAGATGTGGACGCTCTAATGCAATATTACAAATTTTATCATAAAAAAAACTTTGGTGCGTGAAAAAATGTTATAAATACTATACCAAAATACTTCGAGCAATATCATATTTACCGTTGTTATTGACCGGATCTGGTATAATTTCAAGTGGTGCATCATTAAACCTGTTTTTGTTAATAATATCGGGCATTGGTGTTTCTCTTGAAACAGCGTGTAAAAAGATAGAACATCGACTCGCGACTAAAAAAAATAGTTGCCAAACGGCTAGTATCACCTATAAAAAATTACTTGATCAGATACGATCTTACTTGCGGGGTATAAAATATGATATGGACGATTTGATACGTGAGTTTCGTATTATTGACAGTATATTAACAGATATTCTACCAATGAGAGTCAGTAAGTATGAAAAAGATTATCAAAAAAAGTATCATAATGATAGGGTATGAAATATTATCTAAACAATAAAATAATATATGAAAAATGCCACTTACTTAAAATGCCTCAGAAGGAAATTTTACCTGCCTTATATACTGCTGTTCAGGAAAATCACGTGATTGAGATTCTGGAAAATTCCCAATCTTCCATATGATTCTAGAAAATCACGTGATTGAGATTCTGGAAAATTCCCAATCTTCCATATGATTCTAGAAAATCACGTGATTTAGTTTAACACATCACCGCATGACGTGACTAAGAAGTTACCTGGCTCGGTTTCTATGGAGATATTGATTTTTTATACTACATTACAAAAGGCTAGGCAACATCTGTTAGGTACCTGGCTCGGTTTCTATGGAGATATTGATTTTTTATACTACATTACAAAAGGCTAGGCAGGCTAGGCAACATCTGTTAGGTACACATGTAATATATTAGTGTAAAAAGTATAGGATTATATCTGCGCTAGAATCGGCCTCTTGGTTTTGAGAAAAATAAAAAAGATCGTTTGGGGTGGAAGTTTTAGGGTCTCTGAGAAAGTAATTTGTATTTGTTCTGAGAGTGGGGAGGGGGTAAAAAGAGGTCTTGAGATAGAATCGGCCTTCTATCTTACTACTATTTCTTCTCATTTACTCGATGATGTCGTCTTCCAAAGGTGGTAATCCATACGAATCAAAATAATCAACACAACCATCTTTAGGGAAGTAGACGGCTACCCAGTGGGTTCCTGGGAGATGACTGTTGTCCGTGTTATGACATAAGTTTCATAGTCTTTAGGTTTGCGATGAGGAAGCTATCTTTAGCGCACACGACAGGATTCAAAGAAGCGGTCTACGAACTGTTTTTCAAAAGGTAATAAAGTTCCCAGGTATCCATTTTTTCACTGGTAATGATTGTCATCAATTCAGTCTTGACATTTTGCTTGAAAATCTCTGTCAAGTAATTGTCTCTTCGCTTCGTCTCCGTACTCTGGGCCAAGAGCGATTCAATGCGATGAATCTCTAGAGCAGTCAGTGGAGGGGAGGAATGATCACGCAAGTCTTTATACCAATGATGTAACACTGCTTCTTCCGAGATGAGACCCCAAGCGTCCTCCAGATAATCGTGCAATTGTTTTTCTTGACTGAACATCAGACATTTAATTGTGTTCAATTTCACTGGGATGATCATTTTGACGTCCATAGCAATCTTCCTTGATCAACCCTGTAATGGTTTCTGCAAGATGTTTAGGAAAACATGAGACTAAATGTTGTTCCTGTTATGGCCATCTGGACATAATCATGTAATCTTCGTCTTATTTTGGTGATTGTTCTGCTTCCACGATACCCTCCCATTCCATTTCCAAAGATTCTCTGCCATTCAAAGAGGGATAAGAGTCTTCCATAGCTTCTAATAGTCTAGAAAGACTTTTATCAAACTGTTGATTTCTATCGCATTGTCGAATTCAGCAAACAGGATGACGTTCACCGTGTTGTCTGGGTTGAGATTCTGCAACCTGAAGTTCCACACGACTCTCGCCGGATTTTATAGGTTAGAAATGTCCCTCGTCGTTGTCTTGGTCTGGAGTGAAATCAAAAGCCCACAAAGCGTAACCTCTTGCATAATCATCGCACGAAATGCCGTGGCTGCTGTTGGTCCCTAACTGTCCAGTTTCTTCGTAGAGGGACAAGTACGATCTCAAGTAATTTTTGTCAAAGTTAGGTTCGATGGGCCTGGTAGACAAGGTCTTGCCATCGCAACTGATTTCGATCTTGGAAACTTTGTAATGCTTAAAATCAAAAGGATTTTCATTGTGGGCTCCGTTTAATGCTGAATTTGATGCCCATGATTAAACGTTTGGGTATCTGTCCTTGGAACAGATGATCTTCGATCATGGATTGCTGGTTAGCGGGAATGGAGAAAGTTTTCACTTCCACACGTCATATCGGATACTTGGCGGTAGTTCTGCTCAAAGTGTGACTGATGTCATTTCCCACTTTCGGTAACACTTCTACGCGTCACACGTAGAGTCTGGCTTCTTCGATTTTGGTGTTGCACTCGTTGGCATTGGCCATCAAATGGAAAACTGCACTGCTGCGATCCAGTTTTAGGCGGATATCCACTTCGTTCAGCAAATACTTCTCTTGCAACCACATGTCCAAATGAAAACGATCCATCAGTTCTAAAATACACCCTTGCTTGATTTTCTTTCAACTTTCGTTAAAGCCCACATTGTGAAGATTGTCATCTGCTGTTATGCCTGTGTCGTTGAACTTGCCCGTGCCTGCTTTGTCAGGTATCCATGCCAGATGAGTGTTCTTGGCCTCTTTTCCGTACGTCAAGAGATTTTCCAGGTATGCTCGGCAAGGGTAAGTATCGATGCTGCTGCTGACTAGTTTGTTATTCAAATACAAATCCACTCCACTGAACAAGGAATGCATGAAATTGTTTATGGGAGCTACTCTGTCATTCTCTCCCGGACTGGAGTTGTTTGCCGCATTTTGAACTTTGACTTTCAGGTAGAAGTAACTGCTACTCAGATCGATGTAATCTTCGTGCAGTCCTTTGTTTTCAAATTCGATGGGGGCTGAGGACGTCAAAGAGGAGATGGGATGAAATTCTACCCATTAGGATTCTTTCATCGTCATCATGGTGGGTGGCATGGCAAACAGATCCAATTCCGACTTGAAACATGCGCAAGGCTATCGGCGCATCGTTTTATTTTTCTCTCTGTGATTTCATAATCAAAAACGTCTAATTCTCGAATAGTTCTTCTGTTCTTGGTCTTTCTAGCTCTGGGGGTGTGAAGTCCTCTAGAGGGGTGTCTTCTTCGTCTCTTTCTGCATTGTTCTTGCTGTAAGTCAGGGAAGCAGGAATGTCTGACTCGGCAGCGTCCAGGGCATTTATAAGAGTTTATCGTCGGCCCAAAATGTCTTTGCCCGTTTGAGGCAAGGCATTATTGCCTTCTCTCAAGAAGGCTACTTTCGGGTCTTGTTTGTCGATGATGACATTTTGGAGAAATTCTTTACCTTTTTCTCCAACGCGGCATCTTTCAAGGCGTGCAATCCTCGTGTCACCATCGGTTTCAAAACGGGGGCCACCGAACGAAAGGCCAATTTCAGCATATCTCCTAAACCATGTCTTCGTTGTCCTGCGACTCCTCGGTACACAGGATACATGACTTGCAAGTCGTTAGAGAATCGGGTTCGAAAATGGAGTTTCACCGCAACTTTCCCTTTGGTGAATGAAATATTTTGTCCCAGATCTCCTTTTATAGTAATGTTGACATTGTCGAAATGCTATACTGACGGGGAAATAATGAGGATGTGCAAATTCGCGCTGAGCGTGACAGGTGTTTAAACCTTCCTCCTCAGAGGTCGTGCAGAATCCACTTTGAAAGGAATGACATGCAGTAACGGTACAGATGTCTCCCACCACATCGGAGTACACAAAGATCAAGTTTAATCCTTATTTCAGTTATACGGGGCAACGAAACAATCGCATAAGACAAGTTGTCGTAAACGACTAGTAATTCGTTTCTTTTTCCCTTCATTTTCATCCTCATCTTTACGTACCGCACCCAAAATGTCAAATAATTCATCGCAAAATGTAATGCTTAGTATTTTGTTCTCCGCAAATTTCATCAGCAGGCGACGAACTACTGTATGGTACTCGATGGTGACACTTTTTTTTCTCCAAGGCTTTGCCAAACACTGCATTGAACCTGGCAGCAATTATGTTCACCAGATGTTACCGCTAAAATAATAGCCTGCAGGAATTACCAATTGATAGGTGTACCGTCCAATCCTGGAGGCCTGTGTTTTCATTGAGGCACTTGCAACTGAGTTTTGCTTCAAAAATTGTTGTATGTGGTCGGCGTGAACTTCAACGTGGAAAGTGTTTTGATTTTCAGTGATGTTTTTAATTTCTGTGTCGTGAATGATTTCGACCAAAGCCACTTCCCAATGGGCATCGTGATCCATTTGGATGGCCTGAGGTAATTTGGCCGTGAAACAGAATAATGTGTTTATGGGAAACACGTCCATGGAACTGTTACTGGGGAACGTTAAGCAAAATTGGTTGTTCATAATTCCAGAGTTCTGCTGTCCGAGGGGTCGCTGGAGGTCAGAGGAGTGTCTAAAAGAGGATCATTGTTATTGTTGTTTGAGTGGTGATTGTTGGGAGGGTGACTGACGTTGGTCGCAAGACTCCCCTTGTTATCGTTAGACTATTTCAGGAGTTATGAGTCTAGGCTCTTAAAATAAGTAACAGGAAAGAGTGAAGACAACAAGTTTTGTACAATTTCACAAATAATTTATTTCCCCAGAATACCAAGTGCAAAATGAGAAAAACAAACTTACGGTTTTACGAATCAAATCCAAATATAATCCGAGAATTAAAAAATAGAAGTCCTAGTATTAAAATGTCCTGAATAAATCTCAGTTCGAGTCCTGATGAAATCCAAAATGGAAGACGATGACTTCTGTTGTAGTCTGCGAAGTACTGTTGTGTCAACAGTTCCTTGTTGAATCACAGAAAATATTATTCCAGTTTTGAATTCCATATACATTCCAGTGAATGATTTTCTCTAAGAATTTTGTAGGAGCACTTATGTATTTCCAGGGAAAAGAATCACTTGAAATTCAATAAAATAAATTTCAACTCAAACTGGTCACAACATGATAACAACTTAACGTGCTCATTGTTTGGATCCCGACTGAACTAATCGCTATCAAAACAGCAGTTATACATTAGTTTAAGACGCAAAACAGATTCCCGAATGAGGGTCAATATTCTAGAAAAATTACAAGTTTGTAACAATAAACACGTTTCATATCACGTGCTGCAGGTATGGCATTGACTTAACTTAATAACTCTTACTCTGAGAAAGAATAAAATAATTTATGAAAACGTTGTTTACCAAAACTGTCACTGATTTTATAGACAAGGTCAGAAACTAGATACAGTGTTTCTATTATTGGTTGTTTATCAGTGAAATAAAAAATAACAAGCCAAACAGAACTGAACTGAATGTCTGGACATTGTCAAATCCAGTAAACAAAGATACATTATAATAACATGTAATGGAATCAAACAATTTAAAACTAACATAAAAAACGATTAAATTAAATATATATAACACAGGGAAGGATTGGGGGGAAGGTAACCGATGCAGCTGCTCAGTAAAATGGTCCACAGTTGTTTGTCTCCTTGTTATGAACTCAAATTGGCATTGGCAGTACCGATGACACAATACACCACAAAGATTTGGCACAAAAAGACGATTTGCGTTTTAGGCACACATTCTCCACACTACACCCACAAGGCTTGTTTTTGTAGATCTTGCACAGAAGAACTTGCTGAAGAGTGGTCAGTGCATTATTGGTTGAGGCTGTGTTGAAGGGCAAGATGGTCACTTCTTTTTATAGTCGATGACTTGCGAAGCGTCGATCTAAGAATCAAACCTGGGCGGATATCCTTTCCAACTTACTTTGACACGTCGTTTTCCTACTATACGGGTTCTTCGATCGAGAATGCTTGTTTTGCTCACGCGTTTTAACTCGGGCAAGTAGAACGTTTCTTCTAACACTTCCCCGTTCATGTCTTCCAATTTATAGAAGGTAAGATGATGGCCACGTACTCGCTCAGTGACACGAAACAATTCGGTGGTCCAGTTGGATATGTAACCTTTGTCGAAAGTGCGTTTCGTTTTGTCACTGAGCACCCAATCTCCCGTCGTCAACACTTGACCTTTCTTGGGGACAGCCTCAGTCGGGGACATACCAAACAAACGCTCAAAAATGGCCACTTCGATGTCGGGAGTCACTTCTTGGGGGCACATCCGATGCTCCGATGGTTAGATTCGTTGTACGCGTGGACCAGATGCGGTAAAAAGTCGATGTACGTTAGAGTGTGTTGCTGCGTAATATATTTCCACATCCGTTCTTTCAAGGTGCGTTGAAAACGTTCCACGATGCCGGCTTTGGTTTCTGGATTTTCGGTGGTGAAAAAATGAATGTCTCGTTTCTATAACTTTGTTTGGAAAGCTTGGTTCAGAAATTCGGTGCCTTTGTTGATTTGCCAACAGTTTTAGGGCTCGCACTAACTCAGTGCTCGATTTGGAAATCAATGCCACGATCCGGGAAAATTTGGAAAAGACGTCGATGACACAAAATAAATATTTGTAGCCACGATTGTATGTGGCCAAACCAGAGACATCGGCTAAATCGGCTTACCATTGGCGATCGATGCCCTCCACTCGGGTGTGACTTCTGGAAAATTTTCATCCACTGCGTTTGTGTAAGGTGTACGTGACTTGTTGTAACTATCATTGCACTTGAGGTAAACGGGCACTTTTCAGTCGGGTTTTGGCAGCACGATACAATATCTGAACTTCTCTGTAACCCGCAAGATGGACTGGATCGTAGTAAATGCTTACTAACACATTCTCCATTAGGAATTTATTTTTTAATATGTCACCACTCTTCGCTGCGTCCGTCTTGGTCACTGGGGGTGGTGGTGGCGGTGATGGACTTTTCATCAGAGCCTTAAAATCTTTCAGAGTCGGTGGAGCAGTTTTGTCTAAAGCTTTCTGGTGAAAGAGTTGAAGTCGCTGCAAACACTTGACCGTACAGTTGCGATTTTTCCGTTTCTGACAAATCTCTGCGATCCATCAATGAATTGCAATTCGTGTTCTAACTGGGACATCTCGGTCAAATGAGGATTGGGAGGTAAATGCGGGGTCCGTTGTTCTTCCCAACGATGGAATTCCATCCATCGTTTGTAAAGCACTAAAGCCAGCTTTCGTCCTTCCATCAGATTCCAAAGGTCACGTCTGATATCTTTTGACCCCAGAGACCCCTTGTATCTTCTTGATCCCTTTTATATTTGACCCATTTGTGAAGCAGCTCCCGTCATGAGTTCTGTAATCATTGTTCCCAATACTCCTTTCACCAAGGGTGCTGACAACAGGAGCACAAATCCTCCGCGTTCTACCAACATCTTTTTCTTTTAATGGATGGGTATTTTCTTTCTGACCATTTGGCGAAGAACGTGTCGATGGTTATCTAAGCATTCTTTCTGATGATGAGACAAAGGTATCGTTCCTTTCAAGACATTCAGACAACATTCTCACACGTTATCGATGACGTCTTTGGAGGCGGTTTGAATGAGTTGTTTTTGCATGGGTGGAGGGACTTTGGACAGGACGGACAACACGTCCCAATGTTTGGCTAAACGAGGAGGCAGACCTTTTCTTTTCTTTCCTTTGCGGGAAGAAGAGGGATGGTTTCTGGGAGGTGACATCATATTTTGTTTTGGGGCAAACACACAAAAATACTCTGACGTCGATAACTTGGTACACTCCCTTTTATCTTATTTTTTGGTGTAGGTTGAAGGGTGTGTAGCCAATCTTTAAGACGAACTCTTGGACTATCGCTTTAGGACATCACCAAACCATCCTACCCTTTGGTTGCTCCTCCTTTTCTTTGGACGGTGGGGTCTTTACAGGAGTAGACGTCGATGCTTGGTTAAGCGTTGTTTTCGGATGCGGAATCAAACGACGTGACTGTCCTTTTCTTTTCCCTTTTCCTTTTTGGACAGGAGAACGACGATGGTGGTGGTGTGCCCTTCTTTTAAGGTACATCTTTTGGCGTTCAAGAGCACAAAAACACTGATGCCCATCGTTTGCCCAAGGTCTTTTTTATAGTGGAACGCGCCGCCACTGATTGTCTTTTACGTCGTATCAACTTGATGACAGGCATCACGCGTCGTGGAGGTGTTCGAAACGGACTTAATCGGGACAATTCTTGCTTGGATAAATCCAGTAAACTCTGTAACATGCCAGAGCTCTCTTGGAAGTTCATTTTGGGGTCAGGTACTTTCTGAGCAGCTGCATCCGCGGCTAAAGAGGTGAAGAGTGTCACCGCTAGAGGAGACGTTCCTGGACAAATGGGTTTCCATTGTTTCATCAAAGGGGAAGAACGGGTGTCAGATTGGGTTTGACTGGCATCACTAGCAATGGAGAAGTGGAAGAACCTGAGGACACTGGAGATGCTAAAGACCGTGGTTTGGGGATGTAATGATGTTAAGTCGACGGGGACGTTTACACGACAGGCCCTCCATCTTCGCACCATTGGTGAAACAGATGGGTACGAAATCGCAAATAATCGGGGGTGGTGGGTTTTAAATCCACGAGTAAATAGGCGTGAGGGGTTTGAGTGGCATCGTCGTACTCATGTGTCAGCCAAGGAGTTCCTATCTGTTTGGCTAACACTTGCAATTGCGATTTATCTCGAGGGCTTTTAAACAAGACCACGTAATGAGCATTGAGACTGACGGTGCGAAAGGATTTACTTTGTTGAGACAAATTTTGGGTGATGTGAATGACACTGGCGTTGCAATGATGCCCTTTGTGCGTTAACAACACTTGAATTTCTTTTTCTTCTTCTCCTAAAACGTCGACGATGACCAGATGAGCTTAACTGGGGTCAGACACGATCCCGTCGTCTTCGCCAGGAATGCCTTCCATAGACACGATGGAATCGCCTTGACTTTCTCGCAGGAGGCTGTACGCCGATTGCCACTCTTTATAACACCACATGATACGTTGAGGTGGACGATCTATCAAATGATGTTTATGTCCGATCACACGTTTGACAAATTCGGTTTTGCCTGAACCGCTCGGTACAGCAATTAACATGTTAAAGGGATGGCGAAGATACAAGGCCTCCCAAAGTGCACGATCTAGGTTTTCGTCAATGACTTTAAAAGTGGTGGAAGAGGAAGCAGAGACAGCAGAGGTAGCCATAGTGCAAGGAGTGTTACTTTTGCAACGAAGACTGACAAGACAAGAGTTTTATACTTGTTTCGGGACACGTTTATTAAAGAAAAGACATTCTTAAAATGGAACACGAAAGACAAAAATACATAAAAGACAAATGGTTAAGTATATCGACAAGATACACATCAAAACCATCAAAGTGGAATATAAACAAGTCACTATACAACATTTTTGGTGTCCTCGGGACAGTTTGTAATGTTCTTTGAGGCTCTACACTTGGCACAGTCACACAGGGTCCTCTTGGAATGACCTTTCGAGGATGGTACCTCGCAGTACAGATCGTACCGAGCCCACAAGGAATCGTCTGGTAAACGAAATCCCAGAAAGTAAGTCACTAAGACACACACCACATGACGACCCAAATTCATTGGATACAGTGGTCGTAAAAAGAGTTGGTAATCCACCACTGTCTGAATACTGTCTTTGATTTCCTTTCGCGGCAATTGTTTTATCACTAATGATAACGATCGTGGCATGGTAGCCAGTTTGTATACCTCTTTGGTCGAAGGAAATAAATGTACGTATTGCACAGGAGTGGTCGTACTCCGTTCGCGTATCCAAATAGTTTAATCACTAACTCACACACCACACGTCGCACAGACGTTTCCTCTAAAAACAAGATTTGTTCGTGTAAACGATTTTTGTAATCGTCTAACTCTTCCTTTGGAATTCGGTGTAGTATAGCTAGCCTGTAAGAAATAGGATGAGTAGCAACCAAAGTATTCTGGTCCTCGTCTAGTTGATCAATGTCTGACCACTGGAACTCTTTCACATGAAACAGTCCTCTTATAGCATTTAGGTACCAGTGGTTGAAACATTGGTGACGTAACGGATGCAATTGTTCTTTGTGTTGGACTTGTATTTTGACAAACTCTCGGTAAATGCATTCTCTCAACTCCACAGGGAAACAAGAAATGTTCTCATGTAAAATATCCATCAAGAGTTTACCGAGGTTGTGGTATGGTAGCCAGTTTTTATACCCTCTTTTGTTGGAAGTAATAAGCATAGTGTCCTTAAAGAATCAGGAATCGCTTGGTCGTGGCCAATAGCGTCGTTTATATTTGTGACTGAAGTAGTGTCCTCCCATAATCAGTCATTTTTTACTTTGGGAAAGAACATAGTTTAAAAATGGAGAAATGAGACTGAGATTGCGTTTCACTTGTATTTTGACAACTCTCGGTAAATGCGTCCTCTCAACTCCACAGGCAAACCACAAATGTTCTCTTGTAACGTATGCATCAAAAGATTAATGACGTCGTCCAAGTAAAGGTAGGTATGACAGTGCGGAGACCATCGAGCATGTTCCAGGAAAGCGGAATCTTTCTCTTCCCACCAGTGAAGTGACACACCGCATCTGAAGCACTTGACTTTATCACCTTCGCCCAACTATATAAATCCGGCTCTGGCTAAGTCTTCGGGGTAGGTCCTACCAGATATTTAGGCCATTTTCCTTGGAAGGTTTGGAATCGACTTTCAAAGTCTCAGCATTCAGGCAAACGCACAAGGAACGAATATTCTTCTTTCAAGGGTTCGTTTCGATGAGGGTACGCAGTAGTTTGCTCATTTTTGGATGACATCCGTAGGGTGGGAGTCGCATGATTTCACATGGAGGACGACATTGACGATGAAAACTAGTAAAGTGATAAGGTGTACGATAACGAGTGGCATCGCTTTCGCATCCGTCAGGTTTGACACGCACAGAATCACTTTCCATGGTAGGTATTGTAGTAGTGGTAGTATTAGTCATAGCAAAGTTCCCATGATGTGGTACTGAATCACTTAGGTCATAGCGTACGGCATCCCTGCCATCGCAAGGCACATCATCGCACTCCATTTGAGAATCACTGAACTTGAATGGTGTCTGTTTGTTAGGAGGATTCATCTTTCTCGCATGGTGTTTGTAGTTACCATGAACTATCCGTCTTGGACGTTTTCTCTTTATATACTAATCGTAATGAAGTCTCGAGCTTGTACATTTTTCCTTTTTTATGCATAGTTTTCGAAGTCTTCCTTTTTTTTCCTGGACAACGGTACTATCTTCCTTAATGTACCG
Source organism: Megalonaias nervosa (assembly GCA_016617855.1). Classification (NCBI taxonomy): domain Eukaryota; kingdom Metazoa; phylum Mollusca; class Bivalvia; order Unionida; family Unionidae; genus Megalonaias; species Megalonaias nervosa. The sequence continues at coordinate 2,179 of JAECUM010015332.1, read as the reverse complement.
CCATGCATGTACCGTAGTGTAATGGGTAGAAAGGCCATAGAAAGGTAAAGACAGTGCAGTGATCATCGAGTATGTTCCAGAACAGCTGAATCTTTATAGATACATCGATCCATACGCAACCTCAGACACAACTAAAACATTGTACTTCGTATCCCAATCCAGTCTCAGGTCCCAAGCTGACAAATCCTGTTCTAGCTAAAACATTCGAAGTAGATAATCCTTCCCTATCTCTAGGCTATTTTTGAAACGTTTCCAATCGACTGGCACAATTACAATAATCAGGCAAGAAGACTGGAAAACTGTATTGTTTGAAATTGGAGTTCTCGGTGGGTCTCTCACTCGATTTTTGCTGTCATCCTTCTTGTTAGTGACTATCGTTTTAGAACCATTTTTTGATACCATTGTGTCCGTACGGCAAAGTGAAGTGGATGGGAGGGCGCACTCGCTTCTGGTACACGATTTGATACACTTTTTCCAAAGGTCGACTGACGATTTGGTGTGTTGGTAAACGTACAATCTTGTAAGGTAGGTAGGTGGTCACATTAAAATCTTGATCCTCTCCAAACTGCAAGGCTTCTTTCAACACGCCAAAGTTCACTATATGACTGGTGCGATAATTGAGAGTCAATCCTTTCACTTTACACTCGGTGCGAACTTCTCCTTGGGGGTCCCTGTATTTGTAGCTGTAATTTTTGGGACCGCTACTAGCAAAACTTAGAATCTTGTCGTCTGAGTGCTCGTCTGTCTAGGCTCCAAGACAGTCTCCTTCAATATTATGGTGCCTGCGACTCAGGCGATCGATGTTGATGCAACTGTTCCTGTCAAAATACAGCACACGATCTCCTAACAGTTCTAAAGCTTAGTACAATTTTAAGCGAGCATGAGCTGTCACGTAGGCCGTAATGATGACATTTCCAAATTCATCCCACTCTACAAAGTCCAGATCTTCTTCGTAATTGAACAGGATCAAGTCTTCATGAACGTCGTCCACGTGTTTCATGTATTTAGTTTTGTCGTGAATTATCTGGAAGTAGCGGGAAGGATCGGACAAATACTCCGTCTTGGGTAAACGCAGTCGATGTGCCATTTTGCCCCACATACAATTTAACATCACTTTGGCAAACGATCGCCTTCCTTCGTTTTTCTCCACGTGGTCTAAAGTGATGCCTTCCTGCTCCAAGTATTTCTCTTTGAATTTCTTTTGGTCTTCGGGAGTGTGACACCAAGGTGGATAGCCGCTGACTTCTTGTTTCAGTTTTGTTTTACATCTTATGAGACTGCAGTAGATAGCCGTTGTTTGCATATATAAGTTTAACCATGGTCTACCGTCCTTAGGAAATGCATGTTGTTGTAGGTTTAACGCCATTTATCAGCCTAAGATAGGCTATACATGGCGGCCAGTATAAATGATGGAGGAAGAACACGGGAAAACCCCGGAGAGAACCACCGACCCAACAGAAGCTATTGGCAAGCTTTCTCACATACCCACATTGGCGGAACCCGAGACTCGAACCCACGCAGACAAAGGTGAGATGGCAGTGATCCGTAATGGTGAGCGCTTTAGACCACTCGGCCACTCGGTGACCCGGACATGCATGTTACTACAGATTTCATCAGTGAACAATTTGGAGTATATAGTGTCAAGAACTGCACAAAGACTAACCTATGTGCAGGCTTTACTTCGTGAGCAATAGTGGCATGCTGGCGTGAAACTAGTGTACTTTTTGAGGGTGCTGCTAATTTGGAAAATATTATTCAAATGATATTTTCAGTCGTTCAGACTACCTCAAAATTCATTTCAACGAGTTATAAACTCGTTTCATGAACTTTTAACTCGCTCACGCGAGTAACAATTTTTATTGCACGTGATAAACAGGTTGACACGAATTCAGATCTAGTTCATAAGCGATTTTCCAACTCGTTCAAGCAATATTTTTGCTTATGATCTTGTTTAAACGTATTTACACCTTGTTCAAACTGTTCATTATTTTGCAACTACTAAATGGATGTAGGTGCGTGCTTTATTGCTACTTTGTTATAGCATAATTTTAATTCAATGTTCGCACACAAAGGCACTCTTTAAAAAAAAAAAAATAATAATAATAATTTTAAAAAAAACAGCATAGTGCGACCTGCTACCTAGAAACCCATTTCGGGCCCAGTCTATTATGGCTATGCA
>JAECUM010015331.1:0-21478 GCA_016617855.1 Megalonaias nervosa | reverse complement strand
GAAGAATGCATCTCTGATTATATCTTTATTTGATTCCCCATGTAATATGTACCAAAAGCGTTTTGGGGTTGATTTTGTGTGTGTGTGTATGTGTGTGTGTGTGTGTGTGTGTGTGTGTGTGTGTGTGTGTTTTATGTGCATAACAAGGAATCCTTATGGTCACCAAAATTGAAGGATACATAGATAAATCGATATTAGGAGTAAAGATTGCATTATATTTTAGCACAAATAAATCCCTTTATAATTATGTTGTGTTGACTAACACCCTCTAGGTACCCATTTTGGGGTTCATGTCTTAAGTGATTAGTACTAAAACAGGTGCAAATTCTTACTTTTATGTATTTATTTATTTAATGAATTGTTCAAAGTGCACTCAAATACCTTCCCAGTATCATTATTTATACCATGCGGTTATGTGATGTCCGGTTTGGCGACCAGTCACATATATGATTCATTCTAATGGTGATATAGCAAAATCCCCAACTTAATAAAAATTAATTTAAAATTAACCACGTGACATTTGGGGTTAGATAACCTGTCAGCCACACATACTAATCAGCAAAATTATAGACCAACCTATCGGGACCAAAGATCTTTCAATATGTAGTAAATGTGAAAGGAGTAAAATAAAGCTGGTTTTATTTTTCAAATATCATGCAAATTATGTCAAATTATTGTGTTGGTAGATCAGATGTGAAATCGTGGTTAGTTACACATTACAGCACTCCCCCACTTTCAAGCAGTTCTTTATAACAAGGTACCTATTATAAGTCGTGCATGGTGACTGGTCATAAGTCACATGTCATTAAGTGGATGTTATATTGACTCCATCATGTATATCATTGTAAGTCGATATACTCCGTGACTTTCAATATTATACTGAGGGAATACAATAAATTCAACTATTGTATTCAGACGAGGAAAGCACCCTTTTTCGTTGGCAAAGTGGCAGGGGTACCAACAAAGAACAAGCCCATTAGTGTGGCATTTACTTTTATAGCAATACAATTATACACTGCAGTTCTATTGGCGGTACCATTATTTTAATACAAAAGAAAACAAATGTGCATAAGTATATGGGGGGGGGGGGCGAGAGAACTTGATCTAACTAATAATGCACAACATACGCGTCTTTAATTTATTAAATATTCAGAAATTATCGGTTTCCACAGTTGCATTAGTTTATACTGGCTGGGTTTCCACCAATACTATGGTTCAGGGGCGCCCGCACAACTATCTTGGCAAACATGTAGTGTTCAGCTATAAGGTTTTACGGATGTAGGACACCTCAACCCCCAAACCCTTGCCCCTATGTACGAGCACTCGTGCTATGGTTCAATAGCAGAGTTTGTTATTAATTTAGCAAGGAGGGAATATTACGTTCAATGATACCCGGATTTATTCTGATAAGATAACAAGACCGGTGTAGATGAAAATCCATCCCTAATAAAGGTCTTCGCATGTTTGGTCGAGTTAATATTTATAACCCTGTTTACACAACTTCAGAATCCACTGTTTGTATGTGATACAGTATGGGAAGTGTTGTGACAGGGAGTGATGTGCCAGGTTCGAGAGTAGAGAAAAAATTGTCTTTCGATCCCGATACCTCAAACATACAATGCATACAAAGGTGCCCGTATGCTGTTCACAATATGACGTTTGGCGCGCAAAGTTCTATGCACGAGCATAAAGATAAACTAATTATTAAACCGCATTTTACAAGCTGATGAAAAGTACATTTACGTGTATAGTACAGCAAACTACCACCTTAAATAAAATGTTACTTCTAGAAAGTCTTCAGAACTCTACAGAAATTAAATAAAACATTTTACTGAATATTTCATTTGAGCTTCAAGTAATAATTCAATCTCAGCTTTCTTGGTGTATCTGGAAATAACATAAGATTCCTTTCTTATCTGCACACATACACATAAATGATCTGAGCCCTTTAAAGGTTTCCTTTGAGTCTCACTACTCCAACCTCATTCTCTAACATTCCGACTGGTCGTTCGAGTCATATTTACTGATTCATAACTTGAAGAAAGTTTCCAATATACATTTTGAAAGCTTTTCTTTCTCTTTCTAGACGAAGGTCTGACAAGCAGTAGAAGATGGGCCAGAGAGTGTATCTTCTCGTATCTTTTGTTGCCACAATGATTCTCATTTTCGAGAAAGAGTGTAAGGCCGTCAAGGTCAGTGCTTGCCATAGCGATTGCAAAGGTGTTAAGTGTCCAGCAAACTGCAATTGCACAAGAGAAAGCGTCGACTGTCACGATCGGAATCTAACATATATTCCACGCATTCCCTGCGGTATAAAATATTTACACCTTTCTAAAAATAACATTAGCACACTGAGCATGAAGGAAATCAGCAATCTTACGTGTTCATTTGAAACTATATCACACATGCACTTGAGGAAGTGTAAAATTGAGCGGCTGGAAGAGGATGTATTTACTAATCTAACAAAACTGGAAGTTCTAGATCTGAGCGTCAACGAAATTTTCGTACAACAGAAGAAGAACCTTCAAGGAGCGCTTGGTAGTCTTAATAGAGCTCCGCTTCGTAAACTAAAGTTAGATCGTCTTTGGATAAAGAATGAGGTACAGGAAATATTTAAATACTTCGAGGGTAGGCACGTAACCTATCTCAGCATGCAAGAAAACCAGATAATGAACTTCGATGACAAAGTTTTAGAAAATTTCACACAACTCATCCATCTTAATATGCAACATAATTGGATCCATACGATTAACCTTAGTTCAGGTATTCCAACTTTAGAGTGGTTCGACCTGTCTCACAACCAGTTTAATATATTTCCTCCAAACTTCTGTGATAATACAACTGGCAAAACGCGTTACAACAATCTAAAGAACCTTGATCTGTCCTGGAATCAAATAATTGTTCCTTCTTCCACCAACTGGAACTGTCTTAAAACGCTTGAAACCTTCAGACTGGGTAGAAATGATATGGAAGAGATCAGTAAAAATTACACTTTTACAAGCTTGACTTCCTTGAAACATTTAACCTTGAGCAAAATGTATTTCTCCTTGCGGAAAATAGGAAACAAAGCACTCAAAAGCGATTCACTGCAGCACTTGGATCTAAGTAGAAATGGTCTGAACTTCGAAGACCATAAGGAAGTCGACAATGATATTTTCCATTATTTACCTAACTTAACGTCATTAGATGTGTCTTATAATGCATTCGGTAGCGTTGGCGCCCAAAAACTAACCAAGTTATCCCGCTTGGAGAGGCTGAGTATGAGACATGTTGATCTCAGTCAATTACCGGATGACTTTCTTGGAAACTTTCCGAATATGAAGCATTTAAATTTAGATAGAAATAAGATTGAACATTTTACGATCAATGCTTTTCAAAATCTCACAGAGTTAAAGTTTTTGGATCTATCTGAAAATCTCATCAGTAATTTCCCAGTACCACCTTTCCCTCCAGCCACGCTCAAAAGCCTAGAAACGTTCGACTTTGCTTACAACTATTTTCAATGTGACTGCGAGATAGTCAAGTTGCGGAAATGGATAAACGATGTGCTAAGCGACCCCGACAAACAGAACCTGTTATCTCGATATCCTGATGACTATCGGTGTTACAAGCCTCAGTCGCTCTACCACGTGCTTTTGAAAGACGCTGAACCAAACAATTGTAAAATTGATCAACTTGTACTAAGCGTTGTCTGTTCTGCCATCATTTGTTTGGTTTTCACAGTTGTCCTTGTTGTAGCGTTCGTCTACAGATGGGAAATCAAATTTCTTCTTCACAAGATGCGTCAAAAAAGGCGCAATGGATACCATCCACTAACTTACACGTTCGAATACAACACTTACGTGGCTTATGCTGAAAAAGATAGTGCCTGGGTCATCCACGACCTTTTAAAAGAATTGGAAGAAGCTAAATACAACGTTTACATCAGAGATCGCTATTCTGTCCCGGGCGTGGCAAGATGTGATGAGATAGTTGATAACATCTATAAAAGCAAGACAGTCATTCTCGTCTTGTCCAAGAACTTTATGGCATGCCAATGGTGCAACTACCAACTAAATGTTGCCCAAGCACGAGCCGTCAACTTAGGTCCACGATTCTTGATTCCGGTCCTCCTGGAAGGCATATGCATCAAACATATGAAGACATCCGCGCAGCATATCTTCAGGGCCTCAAAACCAATTGAGTGGGCACGACGGAGCACAAAGAACAGGCTTTTTTGGTTTGAACTGAAGACTTCTCTAGATGCAGAAATAATCCAGGAATTCGAAGAGTCAAGTTATCAGTCCTTTTGCATAGGATACGGTTCTATAAACACTTGAGAATCAGGGATCTCTTGGAATGTACTTCTTGGTCTGGGTTCTAGCCTCGTATTCACTTAATCTCTGTGGACACAAATAACTGCTTTCAGACTGATAATTCCAAAACTGAGCATCATACCTTGAGTCTCTGCTTGTCATTTAAAAATATCACTCGTATGCAGAAACCAAATGTATAAATCTTCAAATGTCAACTTTCCGCATGCACTCTTGAAAAACTTATTTCAGTGAAAACATTTTTGTGTCTGGTCTCAGTATAAAATATTTCATTTCCTGCTTACCCATCTTTGGCTGCGTTATGTCTAGAGGACATTAGTTTTGAGAATTGTTTGGAATCGGAGGGTCCTTTTAGCCACTAACATGTCACGATATATTTGTGACAGACTTTATTCTATACCTAGAACATTCAAAAAATAATTCTTAAACTTCTTATTACTATTGGCAATGCTTTAAAAATCCTGCAGCTTTTTAGGCTTTAAAAGGTTACGGAAGCTGAATAGAAAGCTTCAGGATGAGCCAAGGTGTTTTCTTCAGTTGGCTTCTGGCGGGAGCTGAAGCGATCGATTGAGAGTGGTTTCTTTCACTTACAACTCTGTTATTCCTTTTTTTAAACTAAATAATCTGGTGTAACTCTGATGTTCACAACCTATTTTTTCTATTGCAGAAAATTCTTTCGACCACAGCAAATATTGCTTACAATTGGCACCACATCCATTTAGAAAGACTTCATATATATTAGAATAGATTTTGCATCAGCTTTGTAAATATTTCTTTCACAATGTTACTGATCGGATCTCAGCAAGACCAGAGTTAAACGTTACTTTCCAAATAGATTGTTTTAATAAGATTATATTTTGATACTGATATTAGTCTAGAGAAATACCTAAATTCCAACAATTCAATAAACGATTAGGCTTAAAAAGAGGTCGTTCGAAAACATTAACGTTTAAGTGTTTAGTGGTTATTATATTTTCATTAGGTGTATTGATCCATCTAAGAATTTGGATGTTCGATACGATTACTAATGAAGACCTGGTGTTTTTGGATAATTTTATTTTTGTTCTCTTGTTTATTGCTTTCCTATGCATGTAGCCAATTGCGTTTTGGATATTATTATATGTGCATTAGGGCATTACACTTTTCCGTATAAGAGGCCTTTTTCAGTAAGGTCTTAGTGTCAACAATTTTAGACTCAGTTGATTATATGTTTGCTACAAACTGACAGCTGGCCTTTTATGAGTCATTCAAAATTAATTTCTAAACCGTCATGCTCAGACACAATAAGTCTTGAAATTACTAATGAAGAAATTGATAATAATGTTTTTATATGTTTATTTTAACCTTGTTTTGGTCACATTTGCTTGAAATTCAAAGAATTTATTGAATTTATTGAAAACTATATGTAATCATTAGTAAAAAGAACTATCACTTATCTTGCGGGGAGCCTTTGAAGCTCAATTGGTAGAACCTCTGGCTCGTAATCAAAGAGTCACGGAATCGGATAAGGCACTTAGTTCCCATGTCTTCGGCAAGGCATAACCAATAATGTGTTAAATTCGACATCAAGACCAACTATCTAACTCGCCAACCATTCTCCAATATTTAATATATAATCTAACACAGGTATGCGTGATATTAATACGACCGTTATTAATCACATGATGCAAATTTTGTCTTCATTTTATTTTAATTTAATTTAATTTTGTTCAATGCCTCTGCTATTAATGCAAATGTTTTCAATGATCTGGTGATATGTTTGGCCAGCGGTCAATGACAGTTGCCGATATGTGTTTTGTGGTCCCATAAATATTGGACAATGCATATTTAACTAGTATTTTGAATTGAACTCATGTCTATTCTGACTTATTTAAACTATTATTATTATTAATTATACTTTGACTAGACTATTGATTTATTAAATGACATTACTATTATTGCTCTTTAGCTCGATTATCTTGATATCATTAATGAATTAATTTTAGTTTATATATGACTCTACCACTAGATTGATATTTATTACCATTAGTCCTTTTGAGAACTAATTTATGTACTCAATTATTTTTAATGTACTTATTGCGAACCTAATGGATAATAACTCAATATATATTAACGATGCGTGACTTTGCACTTAAACACAATGCGTATCTAAATAGTGATTTGAATTGAACCCATGTGCTAAGACCAACCTAATGTATTCAACTTATTAATTTACCATTAGACCAATATTTATTTTTTACACCTTAATACTGAACAATTACATGAACTTCCTTCTATTTTCTTACACTAAACTGCTTCTAGAACTTGATAACTAAATAACAACTTAAACATTTGAACTTTAAATATGCCAGTCCTACATAAACATAAGACAATATAAGACACAAATAGCACACGCATATAACATAAACAGGACAATATTGATCCCTGGCAAGGATCACTGACATAAATAAACTCCATAACCAGCCAGGGTTAAGGAGTATCAATACAATTAATACAATTACGTAGGTGTACAAACCCTAAATCAAAATTTAAATAAAATTGAAATTTAATAAACTTTATACAAACAACACTTACATATTGGGGGAAAACAATAACACATAAAATATTTTTCAAATTTTGGCATAAGGGGGTTCCTCATATGATGTTAATCTGAGAGGAACCACACCAATAAAATATTGGAAATAATCACATATGCACTGCGTGTTTGTTCTTTTACGGATGAGACCATTAAACAATATATTCAGGTTCATATCCTCGACATTGCTATTTATTTTCGACTAATTGTTCGGAAAATTATCACCCCTCCCCCGAACAAAATACATTAGATTGTACCAACTAGCTTAGCTGTCAATAGGTCAGTTGCCTAATGTATGTCACTTTTACTAATTTATGTTGATTTTATTTAATTGCGAGCGCGCACGCGTCTGTGTGTGTGTGTGCGTGTGTGTGTGTGTGTGTGTGTGTGTGTGTGTGTGTGTGTGTGTGTGTTGATAGCTTCTGTTAAATATTTTATTTATTAGGACTACAGTGCTTATTTCGCCGGAATGGCTTTCAAAAGAACGCAATAATTACTTTCCGTCAAACTCATGAATATCTAAGTTACAAGTGAATGTGTAGAAGTTCCCTGCAAATGACCACTGGTATGCAATTTACTGATAATAAAGAACTAGAGTGGTAAGCTAGTTGTTCTAGATAATGTGTAACCCTTTAAGTTGTTTCTGTGCCAAATATGACCATCCTCATATATACTGACCTTACTCTAAGGACCAGTGTGTCGCAAAGCTAGTTACTAAAATATTCAATTTATCGAAACTACTCATTAATTGACGGGTACTAGGCCCCACCACCCGGATCCCGGCGGGGTTTTGTACTACCAGGAAGTAACTGGCCCTTCCGGAATTCAAAATAAAAACTTGATCTTGCCGGGTCTGTCACACACACCCCCACCCCACCCCCCGTAATAAAATAAAAAGACCGAAACAAAACCCTTGTTTTATCGTTGACAAATATGGTGGTGAGAGACTGGGATGGGGATAATGGACAAAACGGGAGAGAAGTACGACCCTGTAAAAACCAACCCGGTCGTATAATCGGCAAAATTTTTCTACCCGTTCATCCTAACGTATTATCAAAAGTTGTGTTTCCCATTAGAGCGCTTCGTGGAAAAAGTTGTTTGCAATACAATTTTTGGTCTAAAGCTATAAATCTCAGCCAGCTGAAGCTTTGAATGTTAGTATCAGAAACTTTTACAATGCAGCTGATATTTCATGTATTACACAATAGTTAGGCTTGACAAGACAGATTTACACGTGTAAATGTATGACACAAGAGCTGATCCTGATAGGACAGATTTCCGTGTGAAAATGTATTACACAGTAGTTAGGGTTGACAAGACAGATTTACATGTGTATAATATATTACAGAATAGGTAAGCTTGATACTAGTGCTCATTATAGACCTGCAAAATACGCACCCTTGCAATAGTTAAAGCACTTCCCTGCAGAAAACGAACGTTTCATCGTTTATATCACACTTTAAAGCTATGATGTGGGATTTAGAAGGCAACATACCAACTTTTTCCCTTGTACAGCACAAATTTTAAATTTTTGTGTTAAGGTTCATACCTTACGTACACGGATTTTTAAACGTTGCATTATTATAAAATCGTAAGTAGTATATGGGGGCGATATACGGACAATGGGAATTAGCATTACAGACCCCCCCCCCCCCGGGGTACTATACGGACGAGATTTATACGGACAAAAATCACCCTGGGGTACTATACGGACAATGGCAATTTTGTATAGCGACTAGCACACCCTGAGCCTGTATACGGACAATGGGAATTTTGTATAGGGACAATAGGAATGGGACAGGTAGGGTGACGTCACGGTATTGGACACTTGCAACAATGTAGCAAGTACCGTGACGTCATGCCACCTGTTTCATTTCTATACAAAGGGTGATGCATTCGCGTTCGTGTCAGTGAATAGTAGAGTATGTTTTAAATTTTTTTAGGCAAGAAAGAATAAATCTTTTCGAGGCAGTGGAGTGGCCCTGAAAAGGGCCGTTGTTTGTTATGTTAACACCATTCCGTTAACATAGAGGGCATCTCATTGATCTTCTTCTCTTTCTTAAACTTCGTCTAACTTCTGGACCGTAGATGAGGACTCGCTTCAGACAGCCTTGTCTTTCCACATAGGTCCTTCTTTTCCAAACGCTTGTCTCGGTGATCCTAATGATTCTCCATGATGATCTCACATACATAGGTAAGTCGGTACGGAACAGCATCGACGATACGAGGGTAGACGATTCAACGTTGGTCCACATCTTTGTGACGAGAACAGGTGAAGGGAATGAAGTGAACCGCGTTTATTTATAGTGGAAGAGCGGATCGAAACGGATTGAAATTGTTCACCAACCCCAACACGAGTTACAAAATTCAGTCACTTCGCGGAGTCTTTCTTCCAATCCGAAGAGAGTTACCGGTGACGTCACATTCCCTATATAGGTGTGCTAGCGTCTGTGTGCAGTGACTCGATGCGACATTGTTTTGTGAAACATGACGGAAACTAAGAAGATAATGAATTGGGGTGAACCGACTTTGGAGACTAGAAGCACTGGCATAGCAGTGGCTACGAAAGTCAACACAGGACTACTACCAGAAGAGGTTGATTTCAATTGGGATTTAGCAGATTTTCTCTCTTCTTCACAAGAATTTGTTCCGGTACCAGCACCTTCGTCACCATCTTCTTTACCACACGTCGACGATTTTAAACAGGGACAGAAACAAGAATTGGAGAAATTTTTACAACAGCAGAAAGAAGCAGAACAAGCATTTCTCCTTCAACAGCAACAGCGAGAAGAAGAGACAAGAAGGAAACGACAGGAAGAAGCAGCAGAGAAGAAACAAAGTCTAGGAGAGAAAGAGAACAGTGAAAGTCAAACGGTAATGATACTCTTGGACATTTTGGCCGAGTTAAGAAGTCTGAAACAAATGTATCAGACTTCTTTATTACGACCCATGAGAAAAAGACCTTCCCGAGCCAAACAGTCTAACCCTGTTACTACACCGGAGATACCACCCCTAGTGATTTCTACCAAATTATTGACAGGAGCAAGTCCAGACGTAGGCCTTGGCCGTGCCAAAGGCCCTTGGCAGTTAAAGTTGATTGCTTCTCGTTCCTAAGTTTGTTCTAAGAAAAAACAAACACCCAACGGTCCTTTTTAGGACCACTCATTTCTTTCGAAAAGAGATAGTATTCATTTTGCCAAAATCAATTAAAACTCAAAATCCCTTATTTACCCCATAATAGACGTGTTGTGAGTGCATGAGTGTAGGTCATTGTTCTAAACAATGAAAACCAGGAGGCACTTACGTTTTTGAGTCTGGTCTATTCTGGTACAAATATTTACAATTCAATGTCACAACACAACACATCACTTTTTTAAAAAGTTCATAGACTTCTACTGTCTTTTTTTCTTTCACTCTCTCTCTCTTTCGAGAATTTCTTCACTTTCACAGTTTTCTCCTCCTCCTCTTCTTCCTCACCTTTTGCTCTTCTTTTCTTTTCTGTCTTCTCTTTCTGAACGTGTCGGGGTTCTTCTTTTGCCGAGGGTACCTCTTTTTCTTCTTCCTCCTCCTCTTGCTCCTGTTGTTTCTTAGGGCAGTCTAAAGACTAATGTCCTTTCTCTTGACAATGATAACAGGTATCCTGACTTTTGTCTCTTTTGACACTGATCTTGCTTTTTTGACGATCTGGACATTCTGTAGCCCAATGCCCTTTCGTCTGACAGATATAGCAAGTATCTTGACTTTTATCTCGAAAGGTGGGAGAGTAGTCCGTCGGCTTGTCTGAAGAAAAGTTTCGTATGACACCTCGCAAAGCTCTAATCAGAAGTTCGATTTGTGTGGGTTCTTCCATCGTGCTGGTCGGCTTGAGAGTGAAATGAATACTGAGAGGGAAGGCACCAGCCCTTTATATATGCACTAAGCCTAACATGGATGTATAGGGGTCCATGGCGTTTCAAATGTAGTCATTTGACGTTTTCCAGTCAAGATGAAACGATCACATCATTTCGTAAAGAAAGGAGAAGAAAGTAAGAGGCAGAAACATGATTTATCACCTCGCACAGTAGCTGAAGTCTTGGCTCAAATTCATGCCAGCGATTTTGAAGATGAGATGAGTGAGCCAGAATCTAGACCCAGAGAGTCTACACCAAGCCAAAGTCCATCACCACCAGTAACCCTGAAAAGTACTACCACATTCGAGAGACGGACAAACGCTCTTCCAGAAAATTTAGAACTACAGCCTACACGTACACGGTGACGTTTAAAGATTTCAAGTACGACGTACCACTGGAGAAAGCAGAAGGGTTCATCACTAATGTGTGGGATTCGTTGTTAACCACACTGAAACAGCAATGTCAAGCCAAAGAAGACTACCGCTTGAGACTTTCTATTCAACACGACAGTTTGAAGTCCCCCGTTTGGATCGAGTTTAGCAGCCCAGCAGAACTGACACCTTCCAAAGTCATCGACAAGATTCAACACGTACAGCAATCCAACGACAAGTTTCACATCACCGACGGGAAAGCGACGCTGTTCATGACCCACGTTTCTCTTCCCCAAGGGACAGGACAACGCGAAAAGGTGTTATTGGTGGACGACCTTCGCAGCATCAAGCGCAGTATCGTTCAAATTAATAACACTCAAGACAAGATGTGTTTAGCCCGTGCCATCGTGGTGGGACGAACGTATGCCGACAAGAACGACACGGCAGAATGGAAAAGAGCCTGGCAAACTATTCAGAAATTTAGCCGAGCCAAACAACCAAGAGAAGCAGACCTCCTGTTACAGCAAGCGGGGATATCCCAAGACACACCCTGTGGCATTCCTGAAATGCAAAAGTTGCAAGACGTCTTGGCTCCACGTTACACCTTAAAAGTACACTCTCAAGAAGTGCGCGGACCTCAGTTGTTTCGAGGCAAAGATTTCAAATACGGAAAATACATTCACGTCTATCATCACAATGAACATTTCGATGCCTTTATCAGTATCACTGCATTCCTGTCATACAGTTATTACTGTGAGAAATGTGACTATGGCTATAACAATCGAGAGCAACACAAACATTGTGGATCGAGATGTTCAGGATGTTTAGCCTCTAAGCCCTGTCTGGACGAAGGACAAGAACGAGTGCATTGCCCAGCTTGTCAGCGCACGTTTGTCAGCCCTACCTGTTACCAACAACATCTAAAGACGCAAGGTTCACAGCAGAAAAGTGCTTGTCAGCTCCTGAGATTGTGCTCTACTTGTGGACAAGGCATACGTACCAATTGTGCCAAGTCGCACGTCTGTTCAGGAAAGAAACAATGTCCCATTTGGCGCCAAATCGTGGACTTGGAACACGAATGCTACATTCAAAAATACCAACCCCAACAGGAAGAAGATGACCACAAGAAGAAAGGGAATTTCATCTTTTTCGATTTCGAATGCATGCAAGAGACTGGCATTCACATTCCTAATTTCTGCGTGGCTCACCGAGCGTGCGAGAAGTGCATCCAAGAGCCTATCTTGACTCATTGCCCTCACTGCAGCAAAATTCCTGGAGGACGTGAAAAAATCTTTTCGAGGACCGAACACACTAGCCGATTTTGCCCAATGGATCTTAGACCCTATCGACGAAACGTGGAGCCAAGAAGATATCGAACGTTACGGAGATTGTCATCGCCATGCCACGGTGATGGCTCACAATTTCTCGGGATACGATGGACAATTTCTGTTGAGATACTATACGGAACAAAGTACCGAACGTCCGAAAGTAACTTTGAACGGAGCCAAAATCATTTCCATGCAAGTGGGACAAGTACAGTTTAAAGATTCAATGAGTTACTTGGCTATGCCTTTGAGCGCATGCCTAAAACGTTTGGCATGACAGAAATGGCCAAAGGCTATTTTCCGCACTTTTTCAATACCGAAACCAATCAACACGCCGTTCTATCCCATTTGCCTGAGGCTCACTACTACGACCCCGACAACATGCGTACCGAACAACGAGAAGCTTTCTACGCATGGTACCAGACTCACGCTTCGGACCCTTTTGACTTTCAGGAAGAAATGTTAAAATATTGTCGCTCCGACGTAGACATTTTACGTCGCTGCTGTGGAAGATTTCGAGAACTGTTCATGGAACACGGAGGGATCAATCCTTTGAAAGAAGCCTGTACCATTGCCAAAGCGTGTTCCTTAGTGTATCGTCAACGATTCATGCCCGAAAACACCCTAGCTGTCATCAGTCCTCAAACGACCAATTTTGTCAAACGTCAATACTCAGTCAAAGCCCTACGCTGGTTACATTACTTCTGTGACAAGGAAGACAAATGGATCCAACACGCTCGCAACGGAGGAGGCGAAAAGACCATCGGAAGGTATTCAGTAGATGGCTGGGACTTAGAAAACCCCAAGATTGTGTACGAGTTTAACGGGTGCTTATTTCACAGATGTCCCATCTGTTACCCTCAACGTGACACTAAAACCCAGTTTTTACAACGGACCATGGAAGACTTGTACCAGGCCACTTGTCAGCGACGCTTGAAGTTAGAAGAGCAAGGATACCAAGTAGTGGAAATGTTGGAACACGAGTACGATCAGCGATTGAAAACCGATCCCGAGTTTAAGCGCATCGTGGAAAGTTACAAGCTGGTGGACACTCTGAACCCACGGGACAGTTTGTACGGAGGACGGACGAATGCCACCTGTTTGCTGTACCAAGCCGACGAAGAGAAAGGAGAAGAAATCAAATACTTGGACGTGTGTTCTCTGTATCCGTACGTGTGCAAATATTGCCACTTTCCAACAGGGCACCCGCAACTGCTGACCGAACACATCGACGTAGACAATATTCGACAATACGAAGGATTGATCAAGTGCAAAGTCTTGCCTCCCACGAACTTGTACCATCCCGTTTTACCACATCATTGCCAAGGAAAACTGATGTTTCCCTTGTGTCGTACTTGTGCTGAAACGTGCAACCAAGACCGTCCTTGTCAGCACGCTCAGGAAGAACGCGCCTTGACGGGAACGTGGGTCAGCGTGGAATTGTTTAAAGCTCTGGACTTGGGATACCAACTGTTAGAAGTGTGCGAAATTTACCACTTTCCCAAGACAGAAAAATACCACAAGGGCAACGATTCTCAAAAAGGCATTTTTGCAGACTACATGAATGCTTTTTGAAACTGAAACAAGAAGCTAGCGGATATCCTTCCTGGTGTCACACTCCCGAAGACCAAACAAAGTTCAAAGAGAAATACTGGAAGCAGGAAGACATCACTTTAGACCACATTGAGAAAAACGAAGGAAGGCGATCGTTTGCCAAAGTGATGTTAAATTGCTTGTGGGGTAAAATGGAACAAAGACCGTGTTTACCCAAGACGGAGTATTTGACAGAACCTTTCCGATACTTGCAGATGATTCACGACAAAACCAAATACATGAAACACGTGGACGTCGTTCGTGAGGACTTACTCTTAGTCAATTACGAAGAAGAACTGAACTTTGTAGAAGCCGACGAATTTGGAAATGTCATCATTGCGGCTTACGTGACAGCCCATGCTCGCTTAAAACTGTACGAAGCTTTAGAACTATTAGAAGATCGTGTGCTGTATTTTGACACGGACAGTTGCATCTACATTGATCGCCTGGGTCAACCTTACCTGATCATCGAAGGAGACCGTTTAGGAGCCTGGACGGATGAGCATCCCGACGACAAGATTCTCAGTTTTGCAAGTGGCGGTCCCAAAAATTACGGTTACGAATACCGTAACCCACAAGGAGATGTGAACACGGAGTGCAAAGTGAAAGGATTGACTCTCAATTATCGCACCAGCCGAGTGGTAAACTTTGGCGTCTTGAAAGAAGCCTTGCAGTCTGGACAGGATGGAAATTTTAAAGTGACTACCCACGAACCGCATAAGATTGTACGTTTACACACACACCAAATCGTCAGTCGACCCTTGGAAAAAGTTTATCAAATCGTGTAGCAGAAGCGAGTTCGGCTTCCCAATCACTTCACTTTACCGTACGGTCATGCCGATATTGGTCAGCATATAAAAAGGGACAACGTTCAAGGTGGATAGTTCATTGTGACTACCATTGCTAAGCGAGAAAGATGAATCCATTCACACAGCAAGTATCCTGTAAGAGTAAACTCGAGTACGATGCTGTGCCTTGCGATAGTAGGGATGCCGTACGCTATGACCTTAGTGATTCAGTACCACATCATCATGGGAACTTTGCTATAACTACTACTACTACTACCATACCTACCATGTAACCTGACGGATGTGAAAGCGATGCCACTCGTTATCGCACACCTTTTCACTTTACTGGTTTTCATGGTGGATGTCCACCTCCACAGGAAACCATGCGTCTGCCACCCTACGGATGTCATCCCAAACTGAGCAAAACTCCTAAGGATTTCACCGTACCCTCATCGAAATGAACCTGTGAAAGACGAATATTCGTTCCCTGTGCGTTTGCCAGAATACTGTGACTATGAAAGTCGATTGCAAACCTTCCAAGGAAAATGGCCAAAATATCTGGGAGGACCTTCCCCCGAAGAATTAGCTAGAGCTGGATTTATCTACTTGGGCGAAGGAGATAAAGTCAAGTGCTTCAGTTGCGGTGTCTCACTTCACGAGTGGAAGAAGAAAGATTGCGCTTACCTGGAACATGCTCGATGGTCTCCGGAGTGTCACTACCTACCTTTAGTAGGTATTCGTCCCCTGTGCGTTTGCCGGTAGGAGAAGTGTTTGACTGACATGATCATGGATACTTTACAAGAGAACATTCGTGGTTTACCTGTGGAGTTGAGAGAACGCATTTACCGAGAGTTGGTCAAAATACAAGTGAAACGAAAAGAATCATTGCATCCGTTACGTCACCGATGTCTGAACCACTGGTACCTAAATGCTGTAAGAGGATTGATTCTGATGAAAATGTTCCAGTGGTCAGACATTCATCAACGGCCCGAGGGCGAGAAGGATTGGTTTGTTACTGATTCTCTTTACTACAAGGTACACTTACTGCATCGAATTCCAGAAGAAGAGTTAAAGCGTTACCAAAATCTTGTACACAATGTAAACTTAGTTAAAGAGAGAACTTATGAACGACGTGTGATGTGCAAGTTAGTGACTAAATATTTTGGATACGTCAACGGAATACGACCACTTCTGTGCAAAAAGTACACTTATTGCCTCCGACAAAAAGAGGTATAAAAACGTTCTACCATGCCACGACCTTTATCATTCGTGATACAACAGATTCCGTGGAAGGAAATCAATCACACTATTCAAACGGTGGAGGATTACCATTGCCTTTTACGAGAACTGACTCCATTGAATTGGGGTCGACGTGTAATGTGTGTCTTAGTGACTTGCTTTCTGGGATTTCGTTTACCAGCTGATTCTTTGTGGACTCTTTACGAACAGTACCTATTACTCCAAAACAAAACATGAAAGTGATCCCTTTAAATGTCCACGAGAGACTCATTCTGCTCAAAGCTTTGCGCTTTCATTTGATACTTCTCAACCTCTACGGGAAAACAAGATTCGTCAACTTTTAGGCACTGAAGATGTGTACGACGACGTGTGTGTAGCTTGTGACTTACACCCTCACTGGACAGATGTACGTAACTGGAAAAGTTTGGGGTTTGAGGCTTGGACTAAAGAAGTGGCACACTATGCCAAAGATTTGTAATCCTAAAAAATTAAAACGTTCCGTGAAAAAAGTCACTTTTAAACCTGTGTTAGTGACAATACCAGAAGAACAGTCTGTCACCGAGGAAAACCACTCTCTTCAGGACAAGACTGTCATCGACATTCCTGAAAGACCATTCCGGGAGGACCCTTGTGTGACTGAACCAAGGAATGTACAGACTCTCAGAACATTACACACTACTCCTACGATTTCACCTCTTGATCACAAAAAATGTTGTACAGAGACTTGTTTATATTCCACTATGGTCGTTTTGTTGTGTTTTTTATTCCTGTACTTAACCATATGGCTTTTATGTATTTTTGTCTTTCGTGTTATTCACCATTAAAGATGACAATAAACGTGTCCTGAAAAAGTATAAAAACTCTTGTCTTGTCTGTCTTCGTGTCACAAGTGACATTTTGTTACACTACTACTATGGCTACCTCTACTGTCTCTGCTCCCTCTTCCTCCACTGTCAAAGTCATTGACGAACACGTAGATCGTGCTAGTTGGGAGGCCTTGTATCTTCGCCATCCCTTTAACATGCTCATTGCTGGACCAAGCGGTTCAGGCAAAACCGAATTTGTCAAACGTTTGATCGAACATAAACATCATTTGATCGATCGTCCTCCTCAACGTATCGTGTGGTGTTATAAAGAGTGGCAATCGGCGTACAGCCTTCTGCGAGAAAGTCAAGGCGATTCCATCGTCTTTGTGGAAGGCATTCCTGGCGAAGACGACGGAATCATGTCTGACCCTAGTCAAACTCATTTGGTTATTTTTGACGACATGTTAGGAGAAGACGAAGAAGAAATTAAACTGTGGTTTACGCGCAAAGGACATCATCGTAATGCCAGTGTCATTTACATTACCCAAAATTTGTTTCAACAAAGTAAAGCCCATCGTACGATCAGTCTCAATGCTCATTACTTGGTGTTGTTTAAAAGTCCTAGAGATAAATCGCAAGTACAAGTCTTAGCCAAACAGTTAGGAACGCCTTGGCTGATTCATGCGTACGACGATGCCACTCAAACCCCACACGCTTATTTACTCGTGGATTTAAAACCCACTACTCCCGATTATTTGCGATTTCGTACCCATCTGTTTCACCCCTGGTGCCAAGACGGAGGACCTATCGTGTACACGTCCTCGTCGTCGACTTAATCACCCCAAAAAATCTATAAAAACCTCGGTCCCTTGGACTCTGTCTCACACATTGTCAACATGACGTCCCTTCAGTCTCATCTTCCCATTAAATTGATTCGTGCCTTGTACGGCATCAGTCGCGAAAAAAATCCACAAATACGTGCTCGTGTCTTAGAAGCTAGTCTCAAAGAAGTCTTACGATGGTTTACGGTGACAGCACGTCAATTACTGCAAGGCATCATTCAGATTCCACATCAAACCAAACGTTTTTTTGAGAGAAACAAAGTTGCCTTGACGCAACTAGCCGATCCTCGCATCGACACTCAAACCAAAAAGCAAATCATTTTGAAACCTGGAGGAAGTGGTTCTTTAGGAGGTGTCATCATTCGTTCCCTCTTAAAATGGGATCCTAATGCTCCCAAAGTTGTCCCCAAGAAAAAAGTCACACCCAAACGTACCCAGAAGAAAAAGAAAAAGAGCAAGGGTGTCAAGACCAGGTCACAGCCTCAGAAAAAGAAAAAGAAAAGCCCACAGAAAACAGCTTCTACTCGCAAGTGAGTGTCTCCAACAACTTCTCCTACAGCAGTGACACCCTCTTCCTCTTTAGCGGCTGTAGCCGCTGCTCACAAAGTACCTGCCGCCAAAGTCAAAGTCCAAGAGAGAACGGGTGTGTTACAGAGTTTACTGGATTTGTCCAAGCAAGAACTGTCCCGATTTAGTCCGTTGCGAACTCCTCCACGACGTGTGTTGCCTGTCATCAAGTTGATACGACGTAAAGACAATCAGTGGCGACGCATTCCAGTATAAAAAAGACCCGAGGCAAACCATACGGATCAGTGTTTTTGTGCTGCTGCACGTCCAAAGATGTCCCCTCCAAGAAGTGTACACCGTTAGCATCGTCGTTCTTCTTCTTCTTCGGTCCAAAAAGGAAAAGGAAAACGAAAAAGACAGTCACGTCATCCTAAAAAGCGCTTAGTCAAACATCGGCGACACTCTCTGAAAAGACACACTCGTCCAAAGAAAAGGAGAAGCCACCAAAAGGGAGGTTTCTTTGGCCCTTTCCTTGAATTCGATAAGATAGCCGATAAGTTTGTCACAAGGATAAAGGACAGACTAAAAAAAAAATAAGATAAAAAGACGCATGTGAAACCATGGACTTTAGTGTATGTTGTGGACCAAAAGATGTCCCCTCATCGTCGTTCTCCTCTCCAGAAAGGGAAAAGAAAAAGACAGTCTCGTCATGCGAAAAAACGCTTAGCCAAACATCGACGTCACCCCCAGAAAAGACACACTCGTCCAAAGAAAAAGAGGAGCTGTCAAAGAGGAGGATTCTTTGGCGATTTTGGAAAACACATCGTCACCTTTATGACGAAGCGATAGTCCCCCAAAAAAGGATAAAAGGCTGTGTGACAAGTCATCGACGTTAGTGTATTTTTGGTGTGTGTCCCGGAATCAACAAACAAAGATGTCACCCCGCAAAAGACATTCCTCTTCTACCCCCAAAGGAAAGAAAAGGAAAGGACTGCCTCCTCGTTTGGTCAAACATTGGGACATGTTGTCTGTCCTGTCCAAAGCTCCTCCACCCATGCGAAAACAACTCATTCAAACTGCCTCCAAAGATGTCATCGATACGGTGAGCGAATGTTGTCTGAACGTCTTCAAAGGCACAATACCTTTGACTAAACATCAGAAAAATTGCTTACCCAAACATCGACACGTTCTACGCCCAATGGTCCAAAAGAAAATACCCATTGGTCAAAAGAAAAAGATGTTGGTGCAACGTGGAGGATTTTTAGCCCTGTTAGGACTTATTACCAATGTAGCGAAACCTATACTGAGTGCCATGGGACATATTATACCTGCCCTAATTCCAAGATAAAAGACCAAGAAGATAAAAGGGACCTCTGAAATCAAAAGATCTCAGACGTGATCCTTGAAATCTGATGGAAGGACGAAAACTAGCTTTAGTCCCTTACAAGCGATGGATGGAATACCATCGTTGGCAGGAACAACGAACCCCACATTTACCTCCCAATCCTCATTTGACCGAGATGTCCCAGTTACAACACGAACTTCAATCGTTGATGGATCGCAGCGATTTGTCAGAAACGGAAAAATCGCAACGGTACGGTCAATTATTGCAACGACTGCAACTCTTTCACCAGAAAGCTTTAGACGAAACAGCTCCACCCACTCTGAAAGATTTTAAGGCCTTGATGAAAAGTCCATCACCACCACCACCAGCGGTCAAGACAGACACAACCCCACGAAGGCCTGAGGAAGAAGAGGCACGAGAAGTTTTTCAAACACCGTCAGCAGCTCCCATTCCTAGTAAGATTGCAGCGTCCTTGTTGACCCCTTCCCCTACACCGCAACGAGAAGAACTTAAAGCTTGGGTTAAAAAGATGATGTCTACTCCACCTTCGACAGAGGTGAAAAAGAAAGAAGGGAAACCAGAAGTGAAAAAAGAAAAGAAGACCAAGGCCATTCCATTACCACCACCACCACCACCACTACCTTCCACTTCTACGCCCGTGGCACATCGGACACGTAAGACCGTTTCCAAACCACCCCCTCCTTCCATTCAGACTAGCATTCGTGAAAATTGGATCACTTATTAAAACATGGAGAAGGTGTTAACCAGCATTTACTACGATCCAGCTCATCCTGCTGGTTACGGAGGAGTTCAGAAATTGTATCGTGCTGCCAAAACTCGACTGAAAAGTATCCGTTTACCTCAGGTGCAACGCTGGTTACAAGAACAAGCCACGTACACCTTACACAAACCCATTCGACGAAAATTTTCCAGAAGTCGCACCCAAGTGGAGGGTATCGATCACCAATGGCAAGCCGATTTAGCCGATGTCTCTCATTTAGCCACCTACAATCGTGGCTACAAATATTTGTTTTGTGTCATCGACGTCTTTTCCAAATTTGCTTGGGTCGTACCATTGACTTCCAAATCGAGCAGTGAGTTAGTGCGAGCCCTCAAACTGGTGTTGAAACAAAGAGGTCGTCACCCTCTTCGATGGCAAACGGACAAAGGCACCGAATTTCTAAACCAAGCTTTCCAAAAAGAATTGAAGAAACGTGACATTCATTTTTTCACCACCGAGAACCCCGAAACCAAAGCCAGCATCGTGGAACGCTTTCAACGCACCTTGAAAGAACGCATGTGGAAATATTTTACGCATCAACACACTCTCAAGTACATTGACGTCTTGCCACACCTCGTTCAATCGTACAACCAATCTTACCATCGGAGCATTGGACGTGCCCCCCAAGAAGTGACTCCCGAGAACGAAGTGACCGTCTTCGAGCGCCTGTTTGGACCGTCCACGACAGTGCCTGTCCTCAAGAAAGGTGGAGTGTTGGCATCGGGAGATTGGGTACGCATTGGCAAAACCAAACGCACTTTCGACAAAGGTTACTTACCCAATTGGACCACCGAATTGTTTCGTGTCACTGAACGTGCGCGTGGTCGTTATCCTCCCGTCTATAAATTAGAAGACATGAACGGGGAAGTGTTAAAAGGAACGTTTTACTTACCCGAGTTACAACGTGTGACCAAAAAAGAAGACGACGTGTACGAGATCGTAAGCATTCTCGATCGAAGAACTCGTAAAGTAGGAAAGAAACGTGTCAAAGAAGTC
Organism: Megalonaias nervosa; assembly: GCA_016617855.1. NCBI lineage: Eukaryota > Metazoa > Mollusca > Bivalvia > Unionida > Unionidae > Megalonaias > Megalonaias nervosa. Next base: position 107 of record JAECUM010015331.1, on the reverse strand, counting down.
AAAGTACGTTGGAAAGGATATCCTCCCAGTTTTGACTCTTGGATCGACGCTTCGCAACTCATCGACTATAAAAAAGAAGTGACCATCATGCCCTTCAACACAGTCTC
>JAECUM010015330.1:0-18229 GCA_016617855.1 Megalonaias nervosa | reverse complement strand
AACATGATAAAAGTCTGTATTCTACTTATATTTTTATGATTCAGAAAATTTTATCACTTAAGTTTCATCACCTTTATTTTAATGTTACTGGTTATAGAGGTTGGCATCTTGCATACAATATTGATGTACTTTCATTTTTAACTGCACAAGCAACCATGTCACAACCAAGCACCTTATGACGTACATTTGGCTATGGCATCTCCTAAAAATTGCATTGTTTAACATTGTACTCACTCTAGACAATTTTATCTATCCAAATTATAAGTCTGCACTAAAAGAACAATTTTTGGCTTAAAATTTGTATGGTATGAAGGGATTAAAATCTTCAAAATTCTAAAAATATCATGATGTTTGTTACTCTGCAAAAAGTACCTCTGGACACCATGTTTTCTATAAATAAAATTAGTCTATTGTCACAAGGTTGGCAGCGACACATATAATACAATATGACTTGTCTGTATTCAGTATAAGAAAATAATGAAAAGTTGCTTTAATGCAGAATGAATAGGGCTTGGTTTGAAGTATTTAAAAAGGTATTATATTAATCAATGACATCAATACGAGTTTCATGTGAATTCAATCTATCAAGATATCAAGATTCTACAACAGGTCATTTAATTATGACCACAACAAAAGGGCTTTATGTCACTCATCTGACCTGCATTTCCCTTGAAGTCAAATGTAATATCAATTTGTACATATCATTGCTGAATGACTCTGATCCCTGCATATTACGCGTTGCAACTTTTTAAAAGGTTTTTCCGATTCTAGTAACAGCAGTCCAAGTCTGAAATGGCTTAACATCACTTTTCAACAGGTTTTTATGCTCTGTGGATTTTGGTCAAAACTTTGAAAATAGAAAAATGCTCCACCCCTCAAAATGGCCAACCCTCTGCACCCACTTTATGCCCCTCTGCCCATTTCAGTGAGCCCTTCTGCCTACTTAAACTTTAAAATAAGTTGTGTCATAAACACAATGTCATTTTCCATGTGCCTCATTAGTTAAAATGATTGTTATAATTATTGTTCAAACTTGAATCACTTGCTTAACTGATTACAAATCACTTTCTACTCAGATTAAACCATAAGTGGCAGGTTATGTTTTTGTCTGAGATTAACTGAAAATGAAAGTTGCAAAACACAGCCATTCAGTAACCCCCTTTTTGGCAAACAACTCTTCCAAGAAAGGTTTTTCCCTTAAATTTCTTTCATGATGCTGTCAACGTCATAAAAATGTATCATTGTATTTATACCATGATGAAAATTACTGATTTTATTCAATAAACTACCTCTACGAATAAAAAATAAGACATAATAGGATTTAATGGCACACCAGTTCAGTCCTGGCTATAGAGTGTGAAATGACTCAACTGGAAAATCCTAGCAAAGATACACACTAACTACATGAAGGGAGCTGTGGTAACTAACTTGGTAGAGTGTCAGATCCATGTTACAAAGATTACAGGTTTGATACCTGCCCAAGTCAGCTGGATCATTAAGTTTTTGGGAAAGGCACTTTGCTCCAGGAGTTGTGTATAAGGGGGTATCTCAGCCAAAACCCTATTTTGTACTTGGATGACAGCATGATTACTCCTCCATCCCCTTATACACAACTACTGCGGCTTTTACTTGAAATCACTATCGATTTATATTTATCACACAAAATTAGTGTGCCTTGCACTCCACTATACCTAAAATTCACACAAAATTTCCAGTAATAACCAATCTAAAAAATCCACCTTGCTAAAATCAATACTATCAGACTTTTTATATCCTAACGCAATTGTATTGATCCCATCAGAGCAGTATCTTTTATGATCAAAATTTTATAATAACATCAGTCTCAATTTTTATGACAATCTGATCTTACTGACATCATCTCTACATAACTAGAAAACTGTCTTGTGCAGCCTTATAATTATCAAATCCTATCATCTTACTAACTATATTTCTTTTGATTCCCTTAGCTCGTTTCTTAACTTTAATATCAGCTAATTTTAGACAGTACATTTTACTATGCAATCCAATAAACTCAAAGATAGGAACAAAATTTGTTTCATCCTTAAACTTACTGTATTAAAATCCATGTTTTTTGGATAATCTGAAAGATCAAACATCTCTCTGTTATCATAAAACTCTTGATAAATATCATCAGATTTTATCTTGTACATAAGCGAGTCAGTATCTGTAAATAACAGCTCTGCATTAAGCCACTTAACCTTAGCAAAATCGTGAAGAAATTGGTACATTAGCCACTTTGATATCTCAAATACTGCCATACTGACATAAACTGATTTATACAACTTTTGATTTGTCTTTCTTCATTGAATAGCTACTAGATTTTCATTAAATATTTTCATACTAACAAAATCATCAGATGCTACAAGTTTATTATGACTTTCCACATTACTGATGATCTCAATATTGATTTGCTTTCTGATATTTTCCACAGTCTTACCAAAGATGCTGTTATTCATTAGCTTAAAAAAGTTTTTCAAATTCAGTTTTTGCAACTGCTCTTTGGCTAGTATTAATGTTGACATAACTCTTCATCCATGATGACTGGCTAAATTTTAACAAGTGATGAACTTTTCTTAATATCAGACCATGATCAACTGCCTGTTTTAAAATTTTAAAATGACAAATATATCTCCAGTTGTCAAGCAAATCAGGAACTAGTTTATGAACAACAGAATTGTTTGAGACAGTTTTACCCTGTGAATAATTTCTCTGCTCATCAGATAATAAACTGTAGTCGATCAGCATTGATTCTGGACAAAATGGAAAATCATTGTGTGCATCATTAAGCTTAACAGGATAGTCAAGATCAACTTCAACAAAATAACTAACATTGGGATTCTCACATCCTGCTGTTACTATCTTATCGGTTTCATCAAAAAGCTTTTTCACTCATCCACCTAAACCGATTGTTATCTGTAGGCTCGTACAAAAGTAACAAATGAAAAGAGTGACGCCAACAAGCTATGTAAATTTAACAAAAATGATTTATTTCCCTAGAAAACAATGTAAAAATTGGAAATAGGACTTACGGTTTGTGAATATAATCCAAAAATTAATCCTAAAATTTAAAAATATAAGCCCTATCACTAAACAGTTCTAAATGAATCCAGGTTTGAATCTCGATGAAATTCCACTATGGAAGGTGATGATGTCAGATGAGGTCATTGTACTAATGGCAACAATTCCTCGATTGAATCACAGTTTATAATGTTTCCTTTTAGAATTCCAGAATGCATTTCCACTGAATTTCTTTGTCCCAGAACTTTTTTTTAAAAAAGTACACTTGTTTAGTTTTCCAGAGAATAAATTATTAAATTCCAAAAAACAAATGAACTTCAAAACAAATTGGCAACAATAGAAACACCTTGTTTCCTCAAGGTGTAAGAATACGACTGAATAAATTTAATACCAATTGGCTGTTTTAAGCCTTGATTTTAGATCACATGGTAGTTCACGTGATAGGCTACGTGATTTCTAACTTGAATGGCGCAATAAAAAAAAGGCCATTTAGCATGTAGCTACAATAGCCCTATCTAAGAATCAAATTCTCACACTGGAAATATATAAAAAAAAGAAAGGCTGTTTACAATTTGGTTAACACTTGGGCCAAAATGACCCCGGTAATAAACAATCATTTTAACTCGATGTTTACAAGATCTATGAACCAGGGTGAACTAAAAATAGTGCTAATGTAATACCTTTTACGTTCTATTCAAGTCAAAACAGAGACTAAATTTACTGGGAAAATATTAAATCCAGTAAAAATTATCATTACAATAAAATGTACTGAAACAAAAATAAAATAAAAAAAGAATTTTAAAACTAACACACAAGCAATTTAATTACATATACATAACACTGACCAACTAGCATAGACTCTGACATGGAATAGCCATACAAGTTACTGTAATCAAGATAGGCTGTAAAACTTGATGGAGCTGTCTTATCATAGTCGGGTAGATATATACTATTAGCCTTAGCATATTTTTTTAAATGACACTTATTCTGCCTAGGATTCTATGTTCTATAAAGTTAAACAACTCTAGATCTGTTAACAACTCCAGTTTTATTTTGCTATGTTTCAGTAATGTGTCCCAGCTTAATCCAAGTGCCGAATAATACCAAGCTGGGTCAAGTCTGTAGTTATCAGCACTGACATCTCTGATATTTTCAAATATATCTGCAAGCAACAGCACATCTGTGATAAGATATAAATCATGATAATCACCCAAGTTTTTGCAGCCGAACGAGTCCCATATCGATTTAGCATAGCATAATCATCATTACTGACACTCAAGATTTAACCTAGAATAAAACTTACCTTTGTCAGGTAGACACAGTTCACCAAATCTGTTCCAATCATCAAGATACTCATAAGGAAAGATACCTTTCCATGTCAAAATAAACTTGAATTATCACCAAAATGTTCAGTCAAATTATCAAACTTACCAAAGCCTTTGACAAGCTCATCAAGCAATGCTGCCATAAACTGCAGACTATCAATAAATCTTATCTTGCCTAGTGTTACTGACATATACTTTTCTGTGTTATTTTGTATGCACTTTATTTTATCGTTGCTATTAATTTTCGGACAGTTTATTATATCTTTGTTACCGAACGCTTCAACTATAATGTGAGAATCATATCCTCTGAAATTGTGAAAGACAAAAGGAATGAAATCCCTTGCAGTTATTTTAAATTACATTTATCATGTGCCGGAACGTGACACTTTCCAGTTATTTGGCATTGATCTTTTACACGATCTTGAGGCAAAGGCACCCCTCACAAATATAACATATTTCTGCTGTATTAAAATCAGCTTCTTGTTTTACTGTTAGTGGTTTCCTTTTTTTTTTTTTTGTCTTACTGAGTAGCATCAGAATAAAATCAATTTCGTTGATAAGGTTCCTTAGAAACCAGACAACAGGATTTGCCCCACAATAAATCTTTATTGATTTTGATAGACGTTTATCAGTAATACAAATGACCTTATATGTTACTCTGCAAGGAATATGCTCTTGTATTTTTCTTCTTGAAGATTTATCAGGGTTATTTTCTGCACCTAGCACTAGAAATAGCATAGACTTGAAATTGGCATATATTATAAAATGCACTTTCATCTTGTGCCTGCAGTTTGTAAATTGTAACATATTTTTATCTTCACCAGGCATAGATATCTTCTGTATGTTAGAGCAGTATTCGTGATGTCAATCTAGAACCAGTCACGATTTACAGCAGTGCAAGCACCTGAAACAGAAATATTTCTTTTCCTTACGTTTGTTATGCTGACCTCCAACCAGCCCGTTAAAGTTCTTGATCCACACTTAATGATTTTTATAAAACAGTAAATTTGCTGTCTGCTGACATGCTCGATCGCTAATATATTTTGGATATATATTTTGTTCATCATGAACACCAAATGCATTAATACTGCCTGATAACAGGAGTTTATTTTGTTTCTCAACTTTTGGAATTTGATATTCAGAAGCAAGAAACTTAATCCCACTAAAGTTTAGATTATTAATGTAATATTCATTAACTAATTTGATACTCAATAAGGATGAGCTCGTGTAGGAAATAACACTGATAATACAGCCCATTGAATATATAATTTGTCAGTCTCTGACATTAATACAACATTTTGAGTTTTTAATTTTAGTTGGCAGCTCGACATATGAGCTACTTCGCAATGGATTATATTTTTATAGTTTGAACAATATTTCTGTTAATTTATTAAATCTACAGCCTGAACCAGATGCAGTGTACTCATCTCTTTTCATCCATATCTCCTGAAATATATTATCTTACAGCGATATTAAATCTGTCCTTGTTAGAATTCAATTAGATTTTGATGAGATATAAGGATTGGCAAATTCCTCGCACTGCTTAGCAGCAAGCTGCTCTGCAGCAAGGTGCTCTGACGTAGGCGTCTGATTGACAAGCCTATCCTCAGCTTTCTGTTGGGATCCCAGAGATATATTTCGCTTAGAAAACAGAACACTGAACTGCATTATATCTTTAGACCCTTGTCCATGGCAAGCTTGGATTTAATTGTTGGCTGAAGCAGATGATATAAGTTTGTGATATAAGTGTGCTCCGACATAGGCGTCTGATTGACAAGCCTATCCTCAGCTTTCCGTTGGAATCCCAGAGATATATTTAGCTTAGAAAAATGAACATCGAACTGCACTATGATCTTTAGACCCTTGTGCATGGCAAGCTCAGATTTAATTGTTGGTCGAAGCAGATGATGTAAGTTTGTGGCAAAGAAATTTACCAGCAAACATTTATTATCAAATCACCAACTGTTATAAAACCTAGAAAATGCAGTTGCGATTTTTCAAGGTTGATACCTCTCTGTCAAGAATAGACTTCTCTTTGCAATATCAGCAAGTATCAACATTGCTATACTGTTTTATATTTCTTTAATTGAGTGTGCTGTGAAAATTGTCAATTAATGAAACGAAATTGCTATTATTATAACATGAGCAAAATTATGCTTAGTGGACTCATACCGACAGTTAGTGAGCAGGAGATATTCTTTGTTTATGAGAAGTACAAAGGCTATGCAGGAAATATGCTAGGAGTGGTGATTAATCATAAAACTAAGGCTTCGTTTGTGATTCGAACTATGGCTAGCTTTAAAATAAAAATGAAAGGTGCTGATGATACAGAGTAAACCGAGATGTTAATCAAGGGCTTCATTTATTCGTTGTTTTGTGATAACATTCCAATGGGGATGCAAGTCTATCAAGTAAATATGAGTATGACTGACAATAACATTGCTAATTTATCTTTACAGGATGAATTTAAATCTCATCTGATTTATGATTTTTATGAGGTCAATGACAAAGGAATTATCAGAAATACTAAAACAAAAAAGGTGTTGGTTTTATAAAAAATAATGGTTATTTACAAGTAACAGTAGAAGGAACTAATACTAATCAAGTTTGTTACAGATCGCAAAGATTTATTTACTAAGTTTTCCATGGTCTGATTCCTAGTGCTTTAGTTATTGACCACATTAATGGTATTCGGACTGACAACCAATTTGAGAATTCAGACTTTGTTTCACAACAAGAAAATGTTTATCATGGTAGAGGAGGTGGTATCAATTATAGAAAATCTGCTCAACCTATAATAGCAAACAACTCTACTACTGGTGAAGAAATATTATTTCCTTCAATATCAACAGCAGCAAAACACTTTTAACATTGACTCAAGGGCAGTAAAATTTATCACTGATGGAGTCTATAAATCAGAATTATCAAAAACAAGCAGGGATAGAATCATCTTTCATTATGAATCACATGCTATTTAATATCTCTGCTTGTCAGACAGAAATCAATATTTGTGTTTAAGGTTTCCTTATCTTATCCAACAAGGATCTAGCCGTATCGATCACAGCATGGTGAGTAAGATAAAAAATCTTTTTTGTTCTTCTATAATGTTGCTGACGCAGTGTATCATCATATTATCTTAATAATCAGCATAAAATTACAGTGCAGGGTGCAGAGCACCCCATGCAATCCACTGCTAGCAGTTTATTCACAGATCAATTTTAAGAATATTTCTAAGATCATTTCTTGTCAGACAACAGTAAGCCCATTTGATGACAGTGTCTCTATCAATATTGAACAAATATTCTTTGGAATTTCTCAAGTTCCTCTGCCTCAGAATCTGTCAGTAACACGCTCTAGCCGAATAAGGATCATATTTAATGATAAAATTCACATACTTTTGTTCTCTTTTTTCATTATTCATAAACAGCTTAACAGTTTCAAATAACAGGTTAATATTTAAGATTTTAGATCTGACGATACTTCTTATTTCATCTGACATTTTATTACAGTAAATTAGATAAAAGTCATATGTATAAGAGATGTTGCAAACAAATTTCTTGTTCACAAAGAGATTGTCAGATCTTTACTATGATATTGATTGTGATACTGCAAAATGCAAACATGAATCACATGAGGATTCAAAGAATCAGAGTGCAAAGCACTCCAAGTTTGATCTAGAAACGTATCTATTTCCTGTCGAGGATAAACTTGCTGACGAACCAGGTATAGTACCTCAAGACAAGCGAGTTTATGTAGCAGCAAAATCACAGTATAATGTAAAATATTACCTCGCTATAAAGATTAAAAAGTTTAATTTTACTGTCTCTGAACATCAGATATTTTGCGAAATGTTAAAACCATTTATGAATCATGAACAGTTAGAAGTTTATGGTCGTCAAAAAAATATAAAATATGATTTTCTGTTTGCTATGATTTTTAACCTAATGGGAGACTGTGCACTAACAACAACACGAAGACAATATTTGACATCATTGTGCAGGCCAGTGAAATGTAAGTCTGGTCTTTTGAAATACGAAAATATTTACAATGACTGGATCGTAGGGTGTGGAACACCCCACGATTTAATCAAAGATTTTTATTTCACTAGTTGGTATCCAGCTATTAAAACGGTTGCCGTAGCCTCTGCTTACCTTTTCTTGCAATCACTCGCTCGATGATGAATATATCCTGATCTGTAGCTCCTGTTCTTAGAAACTTCGAATAATTTCTTCTCCTAATGATTCTTTCAGCTTATACGTCACAGGTATTGTTGTTAAAATTTTATCCACAACAAATACTTCCTCGGACCAATTCAGATGGAATCTTTTTTCAAACTTTTTTCACTATTGAAATTCTGACCCTATCACCAATGCTAAACTTGTGTCTTCGTTACATATTCTCATTTGCCAGTACTGGTTTATTAACTGGCGTCATTCCAAGTATTTTATGTATAGTGTTGTTATAATTCAACACAATCTTTGGCAGATCATCAACATACCTGTTATTGTTTTTTGCTGCGAGTTGTTTGTAGATCTTTTCTTTTAAGGTGTGATTAAATCTCTCGACAATGACACTTTTCCCTTCACTTCCGGTGATGTATTTGGTGATATTATTTTGTTCCAGAAACTGCTAGAATTGCTTATTAAAAACTCTGCCCTGTGATCTGTCCATACTTTATTAGGCTTTCTTTCTGTGCTGATTATAATATCTCGCATCGCATCAGCTATGGTTTTTCCTGTTTTATCTGTAACAGGTGTGCTAGATGCATATTTACTAAAAATATCAAGTACATTCATCAGGTACCTTTTGTCATTGTGCCATGAAATGTTTGACATATCAGATAGATCTATTGCCCATAAGTCATCAACTGCATTTGTGACAACTTTTCATCAAGGAATTTTTTTAAAAATAGGTCTGTGAAGCTGAGATGCGAGCATCTCTGCGGTCCATAGTCATCAAGTACATTTCTGCCAAGCCCAAGTTTATATTTCGCTCCAATGATACCTTGTACTAGCTTACGATCCATTCACTCCTATTCCACTAGGTTTCATATTACTTAGCTCATCAAGCATAACACAGTTGCAACCAGATTTATCATTTTTGTTGCCGTGGTAACATATGTCATGATGCATTGTGATTTCATCGACCTGATTGTACGGCTCTTAACCTTTTAAAATATTGTCATTTTCATCAAGCTGCTTAATGAGCAGATTCCAAGGTCCAGTGTACTTGTGAAATGGCAGGGTCTGTCCATAGCTAAGTTTTGGCAATTTGCCAATTAACTTATGAATATCTAAGCTGGCTCTGATTACAGCTCATTGATTACAACACGGACAATAAATTACTATTTTATTTTGCTCTATACAGAGATCATGGTCAGGTTTACATTCACATGATTTGCTTGCGTATTGACTAGGTATTTTTGTTACAATTTAATCATAGACTAAAATAACATCAGGAAATTTTGGCATTTCCTGATCTCCATGCAATAGTGAGTCATGTTTGAGAAACATGCTCTTTTTCCGGCCACAGGCAGCACAGATAATTTTCAGCATTTGTCTGTTATTTTTGGTAGTTTCCATGGTTTCGTTTGTATTTTCCATTTTACTTCTGCACTTCAAGCAATATGTGGTAAGTTTTATATTTGCTTGTTAAATAAAATTGCAATTTTATCATTTTTCAAGCCTGGTTTAGGTGTAAATTGTATTATAAATTTCAGAAAATCACCATCGGACTGGGGCGCTTGCGTCCCGGAAATTTGTTTGATAAACATAATGCAGTAATATTTAGAAGCTTCAGTTCCAACTGGCTCTAGTTGATTAGACAAATAACTGATTTTTTATACTTGGACAATAGCACTTGGTGGCAGCCCAAACATATCAAAATAGTTGGTTTAAGAGCTACCCAATGAGTGCCAGATCCATCGTTGAAATTCTGAATATTTATTACACAACTAGTTCCAGCTGTTGGTGAAACACACTGCTTTTTGGGTTGAAGTGATTGTACCGCTAGCGGTAGGATTCTTTGAATCCCAAGTTCATCTTTAGAAAATACTCCTTGAAATCCATTGATATCTTTCAGTTTATCTAAGATCTCAAAGTTGTTTAACGGAGCTACCTCCTGGTATCGGGTAGCATTAGTCCTCTCCCACGTCCTATCCCCAGCAGATTGGGAAGTAGACTTCCCGTTATTCCTGCTTGCAATTGTCCTATGACTGCTGGACTGCTTTCTGGTTCGTCTTTGAGGGGCTCTCTTCTTTTTCAGTTGTTTTACGATTTGCTGCTGTTTTATGTTTGCCAGGCATTTTTTATTTATAACTCTTAGACAAAATCACTGGATTACTAACTGTCTGATACAGTCACCGGACACAGCCTTCTATCACCCCCAAAGCAGCTAACCCTAATGTTCCTAGAACTGGCAGTAATTTGGGTAGTACCATTTTTGCAACAATTATCTATCTTATTATGACCCATTTTTTTTTTTTACATCCTCAATTGTCATTTTGTTCTTGAAAAAAAAATTCTTCTCAAAATTTCTAAACTCAGCAATATCTACTGAATATCCAGTTTCTCTTATGAATCTATTGATTGTTTCCATAGCATAACCACATATTCTTCATTACCCTTAACCTGCTCCCCAATTTATCGGAATACTACAGCTTGTCGTGCAGCTGGATCTCCTATTTTTTCAATAATTTGTTCAGCAACTTTCTTTTGCTCCTCTTTAAGAATACCTCGTAGTCCTTTCTCTAATAATGTTTAAAGATCTTCTGGTGATACCGCAGAAATATCTGGCTGTTTGTGAAGAACAGCTTCGGTCACTGGTCTAAAAAGTCTAGCAGTTTCTTCTGTTGTTTGCTGTAGACTTTGATGTTCCTACTCAACCTTCTTTTTGAATGCAACTCTTGTTGCAACAAATTTCTTTAGAACCCCTATTTGTTTCACATCCATTTTTTCATTTTATTTATTTTTGTTCCACTAATTTTCACAGTCCAAAAACCTGTCTATTCCACATCTGAACATACAATTTTGATCCCGTGCTAGCTTATCATATAAAAAGAAACTCTGCCTGCCATTATCAGTAGCATCATGATAGAGCTCAACAAATCGATCTTTTAATATATCTCCGCACTGTTCTTGGGATATGTTTTGTACATCAATATTGTCTAGTCCAGAAAATAGTATAAAACAACCTGTATTTTGCCTGATAAATCAACTGATATTGTAGAAGCCTTGTGCCAGCTAGACTGTATTACATTTTCTGTTGTGTGACAATGAAAAATATGATTTTATCTTATCTATCTCGACGTTACTCTAGGGAAATGTCATCCAAGACAATTATTTTATGCTGATCAGAACCTAGCTCAGCAACTGAAATTAAATCTTCAGGTTTTATGATAAATATATCATTGCCAATGCGTAGTTCATTTTTTAGCCTTTCAATGTAGTTGCTAAGCAGCTTGTATTTGTCCTACTGTGGATTGATCGTGTAGATATAAACTCAATCGTAGTTGAAGAGGTCGTTAAGTAACAGATTCATCAGAAGGTTAGTTTTGCCCAATCCAGTTCATCCTACTATCAGATAATGACAATCTGGTAAGTTGTGGTTATGCTGATGTTTGATTAATTGCTCTGTGTCAAAGTTAATTATGCTCACTCTAAAATAGGGATTCAAAAAATTTTATCAGGCAGTCAAAGTTAAATGTTATCATGCAGTAAGAAATAAGAATGAGCTATTATACAAAATTTGGTGCATTAATTGATAGTTCAACAGCAAAAGAAACTACAACCACTATGGCTGGCGCAGACTTAACAAACTATCTAAAAAATCTGGAGATACAATGACAGGTAATTTAAGTATGTCAGGTTAGTGAGTGCTAGACCTTAAAACAACATATTCACCAATCAATGCAGATAACTCACAGGCAGTAAATTTTGCCCAACTTTGCATGGTCAACAATAGTAGGTTATCACTGACAAGTGGAAAGATGATTGGAAATATCAATATGAGTTAAAAAAAAGAATAGTAAATTTTGAGACTGAATCCCCCCCCCCCGTAACATAAATAACTCACAAGCAGTAAGCTATGCACAACTTAGTGTGGTCAATATTAGCAAGCTACCGCTAGCTGGTGGGATGATGGCTGGAAATATAGATATGGGCGGGAAATCAATATTTAATACTCAACTTGACAACACAACTTTGACCAATAACGATTCTGTAACAGATGTCAAGTTTGTCAAGGATACCTTTGTAATAAAATCCGGTGATACTATGGTGGGAAATCTGGACATGGGATCGAGCAAGATAACAACTACAGCAATTCCATCAGCAACATCAGATTTAACAAATAAAGATTATGTAGATGATATGATAGCAGGAAATATTATATCACAAGTAGCAAAATCCAGTGTTACGATGACAGGTATGTTAAGCATGGGCTCGAATAAAATAACAACTTATAATCCAGTCGCCCCATTTGATCTTACAAATAAATTGTATGTTGACGCTGAAATAAAAGCAGCATCAGCGAGTACAATTACTTCTGCAGATGCCAATTATCTTAAAAAATCTGGAGGAACAGTTTCAAATGCGATCAGTATGGCTGCCAATAAGATAACTTCTATGTATGTGCCTGTTGCTACATCCAATCTTACCAATAAACAGTATGTGAATGGTGTTATCCAATCACAAGCAATTGGTGGTAGTACACAATGAGCTAAAAATAGTGTTGGTCATATTCCACATCTCACTGATACTACAAGTAATCATTGGGGTTTTGTTGTAATAGCATTAAGTTATTATTCGGAGAATAATCCAGGTTACGTGTTTGCGTTCAACAGCCCTATATCTGACGGGTCAGAGTGGGTCACAAATGGAGAAACAAGTGACTTCTGGATGAAAATAAAGTGTCCAGAAGCTGTTGCAATATCAAAATTTCAACTATGAGGTCGACTAAATGTTAATATCGGATGAATTTATAGTTGGAGCTTTGAAGGATCTAATGATAACAAAAGATGGACTGAGCTGTATTTGGCATAGAGTGTTTATATTACTACTTCTCAGCAATTTCCACTTGATCCTAGAGAAACCACAGACAAGTACTCATATTTCCAGGGTTATGTTGAGAAAACTGAAGGTCCTTACCCAGGTTTGACGATGTTTCAGATATATACACTTGATGACCTACTATAGGTCTCGTGATCTAGCACGCTGTGATTTAATGTGACTGTAATATATAATGTCTGTTGATCTTCCATCGATCAGGGTCGCAAAAGAGTTTTATAATTTTATATTAAACTCAAAAACGGAGATCAAAATAGCTGATGTTGATTCGCTAGACCCAGAATGTGTTGAGGAAGCAAGGGCAGTGAATATAATTTCTTGAATGAAACAATTAACTTTAGAATCACCCAGTTTAAATGAGAACAGTGAAAACTTTGCTAGAGTTTCAGGAATGAGAGGCTCTCAACTGAGATACACAATCAGAGACTTTGATATAATTAGTAAATACTGTCCTGTAAGTGAGTGTGAGGAAAGACGGTTAAAAGTTGAAAAGTTTTTGATAAATACACTGCTTGAGCTAAATAAAGAAAATGTTTTGACGTTTGACAGATCTAACCTTGTAAAAACAAAATTTCATGGTGATAAGAAATCAGAGCAAGAGTGACTGATGAGCTGGACAAACTAGCTGAAACAAGGAAACACAAGTTTCTTAAAAATCGTAAACTCATAGACACACCTGTTAAATGTCGAATATTTTGTATGCTAGGCATGGACTACTATGACAAAAGACGCTGCTGGAAATAGTAGATAACACTATTGACCCTAACCTGCTAACAACAGCATTATCTAGTTCTAATGGACTCTCTCACCGGCGATAAAGTATAACCTATATCACGTTAATACTGCACTAAACGCATTATCAGAAACTGAGTCTAGAATTGAGTTATATGATGCTGTCGAACGTGACATATTTAAGGGCTTGACGAAATTATAACTGTAAAACCTAGCATTGATGAAGATTATGAAATACATAATAGTTCTAAAAAAATTGCATTAAAAAACTATAAAAATGAAACTGGAAAGTTACTCACAGATCCAAAATACAGAAATATAAAACAGCTGATTGCTGGATACCTAAACCTACCACCCAATATAAATATAGAGCACGCAGATATTTGCGGTCTATTAAGTTTTGCAACAGCATATGCAATTCTCAGGCAGCATCTAGTACTTAAAAATTTTAAGCTGGGACAGTTATGTTATGTTGTTAGTTATATCGATGAAACAGAAGATATTTATCATGATAGAGTCAATGATATTACTGAAATACCAACAAATTTTTAACCCTCCATTTCATCCCCAGTTTTAACCGATACCAGATAAGATGATATATCATCTGAAGTATATAATAAGTATAGAGAGTTTCTTGGCGATCCTGTCAATAATAAATATAGTGCTCTGATCGATAAGGCTGCTGCCGTAAATGCCTTCACTATGGCAATTGAAATAATTACTGAAACAGTTTCAAAATGATAAGAAAAGAAATAATCAACTTCAATCATAGCTCATCAGGTCTATCAGACAATGATAGGAATGAGCTCATCAAATACTATATTACCATAAAAACCTTTACTATGTCAGACAAGCTAGAAAATATTACAGTAAAATAATAAGCATGCTGAATTACATTCCTATGATACTAACAAGAAGTGGAATTATATCAGCTGGTGTAAAATTAAATCCATTATTGCTGATAGTGTCAGGGGCAGGTATTGCATCATCAGCAATAAATAAAAAGATTGAGCCCAAATACGAGAATAAAAAAATGTCTTGTAATATAATAAAATTCTTAATCAACTTCAAGCTTATCTCAGAGGTGAAAAGTTTATAATGTTAGATCTGATACAGGAACTGCGAGTCAGAGATGATTTGCTTGTAGATATGATACCAGATATGATATTATTCCCAATACCAGCCAAGAGAAAATGTAAAATGACTATATAAATAACGACAGACACCCAAAGTAATCCTGCATTGCAAACAACAGTACCCCTCTCTCAGTCATGTGTCACACCTGCAACATCAATAAGTGTACACCCATGGCCCTCAGCTCAGACAAGTCTGTTGCCTGCACCAACAACTGCACTTCCCAGTGCTCTGACAAATGTGTCAACATCAGCTCAATTAACTCACACAATGGAGACACCACGTTCAGCACCCCTTCCTCCAAGAGATGTGTCTGAAACACAAACCTGAGTCCAACACATGAAATCACAAGCCAGAAAAGACAGGACTCTAATAATTGGCTCCTCAATATTGAAAAGTATAATACCAAGGAAACTTTTCAAAACAGATGTACAGACTCTAAGAGGTGCAAAAATCGACAACATCACAGAAAGAATAATGAATACTGACCTAACCAAATTATTTTAGTAGGTGGAAATGATGCCAGTGATGGATGGTCACTAAGTCAAATCAGAACAGATTTTGAAAGTTTACTGTATGCTGCTAGGTATTGCAGTCCAGATACATGTAAAATCATCATATCAGGACAACTACCTTGTGTGGACTGCAGGATGAAAGAAATCAATGATCTGATAATTGACCTATGTGAAGACTTCAACCTACAATACATTCCACAATACACATCTTTCTTTCTTCAGAACCTGGATGTCAACCTAAGTCTCTACCAAAGAGACAAAATTCATTTAAGCAGAAAAGGAACCTCTCAACTACTGAGAACTATCAACATGTATGCCCCCATTTTCAGGCACTATAATGAAGAGTACTGTCTCTACTGTGGGGAAACTGGGCATATGACACAGGTATGCCATCATGGCAAACAGATTGAGTGCTTCAGATGGCATAAATTTGGACACAAACAAAGACTCTGTCAATCAATGTATTATACATACTAGGAAGCTGGCAAAGAGGAGAATGCCAATGCTTCATCTATAGCAAGTCTAAATATACCTAGTGAGACTCTTGACTCTAACTATTCAATGGACACTACTGTAAATGCAAATGTTAACAGATTTTCAGGGTCTGTATGTGACTCTGAAGATGCTAATATATATGAACATTTAAATATGGAAATTGTATGTAAGAATGATAAAAGTATTATGGAGACAATCTCAGTGAGTACCCCATTGCATGATGACATACATATAATTGATATGAAACTAAATACAAAAGGTTTTAACATAGGGCACTTAAATGTACAAGGTATAGTGGGAAAAACAGACCAAATTAAGTTTATGTTGTCTTCCAAGGAAAATAATATACATGATTTAGGACTCACTGAAACCAAATTAAATGCTAACCACAATGATGATCTATATCACTGTCAAGGCTACAATAAACCATTATGCAGGGACAGAGAGACAGCAGGGGGAGGTCTTGCTGTATACATTAGGGAAGATGTAAATGCAGAAAGGCAACTTGCCTTGGAGTCACAAGAAACTGAGAGTATCTGGGTGGAAATTTCTTAAAATAATGCAAAATCATTCCTAGTGGGTTTCATTTATAGGCCACCTTCCTCCAAAGCAATTTGGAATGATAACTTTTCGAAACAAATGGAAAATGTTCTTGCACAGGTGAAAGAAACATATATTCGGTGATATAAAAAAGAACCTTCTCAATACTCAAATAAGGAACAACTGGATGGAATTTATTGAATCATTAGGCCTAGTTCAGCTGGTAAATGAGCCCACAAGGGTAACAGAAAAATCAAGTACCCTTATTGATCACATTTAAACCAACCTACCACACAATATGGCTTGTGTTAATGTACCAAAAGTTGGTCTTAGTGACCACTATCCTACTTTTTTGACAAGAAAGGTTAAATGCAAGAGAAATAAGAAAAATACACACAAAACTATCACTTACAGATCGTTCAAAAATTTTAATGAAGAACAATTTCTCAATGACCTATACAAAGTTCCATGGAATATGATCCAAAATTTGGATGACATAGATGAAGCTCTGAGGGTGTGGACTGACTTATTTATGGTTGTAGTCTCTAAGCATGCACCACTGAAAGTACATCGGGTAAAGAATGAAATCCAACCTAACTGGCTTACTACTGAAATCCTAGATGCTATGAAAACACGAGACCAATTCAAGGCTATGGGAAACCATGCACAATATAAAGTATGGAGAAATAAAATAACAAGTATAATTAATAAAGCTAAAAAAATTATTATCAATCATTGCTTGAAAACAAAAAGAGCAACAAAAACTCCATTTGGAAAGTCTTCAATGAACTCACTGGAGGAACACATAAAGATCAGATAAATAAAATTCACTCACTTCTGGTAAATGACACCATAGTCACTGATGACAATGACATTGCAAATGTTTTCAATGATATTTTCACCAACATTACCATAAAGTTAAAAGAACCAGTGATTCAAAACAACTTTAATGAACTGAAAAAGTTCTGCGGCAGCAAAATCTCTAAGGAGGTATGTTTCTCTATCCCACCAGTATCAAAAACGTTTGTTAAAAAATGTCTCAGTGAACTTGATACCAAGAAAGCTACAGGACTTGATCAGATTGGTCCACAACTCATTAAATCTTCTGCCTCTGCTATTGTAGATAGCATAACATTCATAATCAATTTAAGTATTGCAACCTCATCTGTCCCCAAAATATGGAAAACTGCAAAAGTAACTCCTATTCACAAATCTGGTTCTAAGGATGATGCTGATAACTTCCGGCCAATCTCAATACTACCAAACTTGTCAAAATTGATTGAAAAACATGTCCATGACTCATTCATGTCATATTTAACCAAACACTTGCTGTTACACCCTAATCAATCAGGCTTTAGACAGAAACATCCATGTGAGACTGCCT